>WTXJ01000300.1:0-13741 GCA_022376545.1 Russula dissimulans
GTGGGGGCAGAACTTGGCAAGGGAGGGGTTGTTGTGTTGTCAGGGTGGTGGTTGTCGTTTAGTCGGTGGTGGCGGCATCTTGAGACATTTTAGTAGGAGGTGTGGTACGGACAGTAGTTAACATGGCAAAAATGGGAGATACCGGCGTGACATTTCTCGTCGGGGTGGACATATTTATTGGAGGCACGGTAAAGGTGGACAGCTTCTCCTTTGACAATTTGTACGTAGGTGATGGGTTTTTGAAGGAGATGTAGGAGTATTCATAGAGTGATGAGCGAGCCAGTTTGATTCGATGTGGGTTGAGCAGATAGTCATTTGTCTTTTCCTGGGGGTTCTTATACTCCTTCCAGGCTGATTCCGTATGTGTTTGTTTGGCTTGTAATTAGCGACTAAGTCCTCGGCGTGCATATTCTCTTTGTTGACCCATTGGTCGTGGGCTGGTGAGTATCCTTTCCATCGTATGAGGTATTGTTCCTTCTTTCCTCGGCCGTGGGTTCATTTCCCATTATTCTTCTATCTCCCACTCTTCTCCTCCTTCTATGTCGTCTGGTGGAGGTTCGATGAAGTTGGTTCCGTGTTCTTGGTCTCCGTGAATGGCGTGAGAAGTGAGGCATGGAAGACGTTGTGAATTTGCCACGTTTCAGGGAGTGAAGTTTGTATGCGACAGGTGATATTTTTGCGGCTACCACGAATGGTCCGTACCGCTTTGGGGATATTTCATACTGTCGTAAGGTCGTTTCAGGTTTGTTCCTTCTAGCCATACTTTCTGTCCTTCTTCGTAGCCTTTGAATTTGGTTGCCTTGACGAGCCCTTCTTGAGATTTACGTATAGCCTCTTGGGCAGCATTCTGGGCTTCCTTGATCGCGAAAGTCAGGTTTCTATATCCGGGAGGTCGGTCTTGGCTGTTGGTTGATGTGCTTGAGGTGTGTATCTGAGAATGAGGTCGTAAGGGGTCTTCTTCGTGGTGGAATGTGGCCAGGAGTTTCTAGTGTATTGTGCTATTGGTAGCCAGTTTGCCCATTGATCCTGTTGACTTGCGCAGTACAACCGCAAGTATTGCTCTAGGGAACTGGTTAGTTCTTTCGCTCTGTCTGTCTGTCTGTGGGTGATATGCCGTCGAAATGTTTCTGCTTGATTCCTAACATTCCGCATAGCTCCTTTGTGAAGTGGGTGGTGAACTGTGGGCGCGATTGGAGATGACTTTTGTGGGGATGCCATAATGGGAGAATACATGGTTGGCGTAGAGTCTAGCACTCCAGGTGCGTCTACTGCTTCATTGCAGGGGATGAACCTGATGCTTTCGAACAATCGTGGTTGGTGATGGTTAGTATCATGTCAAATCCTTCTGACATGGGCAGTTTGACGATGAGTCCAATGCAATGGTTTGGAATGGGAGTGCGTTAGGTATCGTGGAGATGGGAAACATGGCTGGTTTGTTAGGGTGCATATTGATTTTTGACATTTGGCAGTTTGTGCATCCCTTGACGTAGGCAGTAACAAAGTCTTTCATGCCTGGCCACCAGTAGTGTTGGGCTGCAAGGGTCATGGTTTTCGCGATTCAGGGTGTCCCGCGTGGGAGGGTCATGAAAAAGGGAAATCACCCCCTCTTCAAATCGTTGTTTTCCACAACAACAAGTGTGCTTTTTGGTCCAAAGGGTCCCATGTTTGGAGAGTTTATGTCCCAGTCTCCATCGTTGGATTGTTCACTTGTCATCTCCTGTGCCTTCATGACTAGTTCATCCAGCTCTATGCAGAGTACTTGCTGTCTCCCATCTGTGCCATTTGGGCCTTCATTCCTTGTTCTTCATCATCACTTTCCACTAGTGTATCATCAGACTCATAGTCTTCCGGTTTTGTTCTGGTAGCGGTATATCTTGTTGCGGGGGCGTCGGGGGCTACAAATAGGTGGTCAGGGAGGACAATTACTAGTTCATTGTCCTCTTCTGGTACTAAGTCCGGTTGTCAGGACAGGGTGTCAGCTCTGTTTATGGCCCCTGGTTTGTAGACTAGCTGGATGTGGTAGTCGGCTAGTTCTACAACATATCCATTGATGTGTGGCCCTAATTTGTGTAGTTCTCGATAGTACTGCAAGTTGGCATGGTCAGTGATTACCAGGACGGGGTGAGTCGTATTGCATAAGAGATGCCTCCAGCATCTTAGTCCTCGGATTACCGCTAGTAGTTCCCTGTCGTAGATTGGATAGTTCTGTTCCGTCTTGTTGAATGTTTGCAAATTGAACCCTATTGGTTGGAGGAGGTAATTTCCTCTGCGGTCCTTTTGCTCTTGGTCTGCCTGATAGAGGATTGCTCCAGTCGCAAACTGAGATACGTCGACGTATAGGATGAATTGTTGTTCAGAGTCGGGGGAACTATGATGGGTTCTGAGGTGACGAGTCCAATGAGTCGGTCTACAGCTTGGGTCTGGGCCTTTTTCCAAGCGAACTCTTTTCCTTTCTTGAGGAGGTCCGTGAGTGGTTTAGCAATTTGTGTGAAGTTTGGGATCCACGGACAGTGGTAACCAATGAGTCCGAGGGTACTTCGGACTTCCTTGACGTTTTTCAGGGTAGTTGGCCATTCTTTGATTCCTGTGATTTTAGTGGGGTCAATCATTAGTTCTCCGCCTTTGACACATATTCCGAGGTAGTCTATTTCCTTCCTGAAGAACTCACATTTGGCCGGTTTCAGTAATAATGAGTGTTGTGCGAAGATTTTGAACAGGTAATGGCAGGCAGCGGTGTGGATGTCTTCTTCTCCTTTGCCTGTCATTATGATGCAGTCATCCATGTAGTGTCGGAATTTCCTGGGAACTTGGCATACATAGGTCGAAGGACATCGTTGCCTAGTCGAGTGAAGGTTGCTGGGGTGTTACAGAGTCCAAAGGGCATGACGATCCATTCGTATAGTCTGTGGCTTGTCTTGAAACCCATTTTGTGTGTGTCCTCGGGTTTGATGTGAATGTTATTGTAGCCAGCGCGGATGTTGAATTTACTGAACAATGTTTTCCCTCAGAGATCTTCCAAGATCGACTTAATACTGGGGAGTGGGGTGACGTCCATGACCGTGTATTCATTGAGCTTCCTGTAGTCATGTACAATCCAGTGGGTTCCATTCTTCTTTTTGACTGTGAAGGTAGGGGATCGGTAGCGAGATGATGACACTATGATGTATCCTTTGTCCAAATTATCGTCCAGGTACTCATTTAGGAGTTTTTGTTCATCTTTTGAGAGTGGGTAGACTTTACTGTTGATTACATCCGGGGCGTTCAGCTTTAGATTGATCTGGTGGTCCCATGGTCAGTGTGGTGGCAACTGCCTTGCCTGTTCTTCTGAAAATACTCTCCAATGTTGCTTGAAGACCGCGGGCATGGTTTCTTCCGTGTTTACTTTACTGGTGTTGTACGCTTTTTCTGCCATTTGCTGGGCAAGCGTAGTCTTGTTGATGTCCATGGGTTCGAGTGCCAGTCGTCATATCGTCATAATTAATTCGTCGCCTTCTTCCAGTTGGATGACGGCTACTTGCTGTATGTGTCGCAAGTATTCCTTCTGTGTCATCGATCCTTTGACTAGGGTTTCGATCCGTGTTTTAGGTCCTTGGACCTTGGCTTCTGTCCAGTTAATTCCGGGGTTAAATTTTGCAAGCCACGGGTATCTGAGGATCCACCGGTCCTTTCCGAGGTTGGTGACAAAGAAGCGAACTCTTTCTTTTGCTTCTCCTCAGGCGACCATAAGGTCGCAGTAGTGGGTGACATCTCCTGACAGATTCTGGGTGCCGTCGATGTTTCATACTGGTCTGGACTGTTCCAGTTTCTTGGTTCCTAGCCGTAGCCTGGCAACCGTTTTGTAATCCACAAAGTTTTCCGTGGCGCCACTGTCGATGAGGGCGACTTCTTCTGCCTTGCCTTTGAAAGAGTATAATTCAAATGGCATTTTCACTGAATTGTATCTTGATATGTACATCTTTTGAAGGCACAGGGTCCTAACTAGGGCAGCTAGTTTCGGACCTTTTAAAAATCCTGCATGCCGTCAGCAACGGCAGTTCGTTTCTCTTCGTCCGCGCCTTGGAGCGCGATGATAAGGTCCTTGGGGTCTGCTTCCTTTATCATGTTGGTAAGCAACTTTGCGGGTTCTGCTGAGACCTCCGCGGTTCTGATGGTCGTCTGGTTCAGGTTGTTTTGCCCACGCCACTGGGGGCAGACCTGGCTCATGTGTCCAGTTTGCCTGCACCTGAAACATGCTCCTTTGTTTCTTAAGTTGGTGCATTCTTCATTGGTGAGGGGTGTGAATCCCCTTCCTGCGTCCACATCCATGGGGGCTACTTGGCTTCGTCCTTGCGAAGTGGACTGGTGCCTGGCATGTCCGTGTCCTGTGGTCTGTGCGGATCTTTGTGCCGGTGGTACATAGTTCTTGAGCCCTAGTAGCTGGGCCCATCTGTTTGGTGCTGATGCTTGGGTCTTTTTGTACATCCCAGCATTTTTCAGCTCCTTGTAGACCATTTGTCTCTCCCTAGCCTTCTTCATCCATCCATCGAGGGTGTTTGGGGCAGGAACATTGTGAGTGATCACTTGTTGTAATAGCTGGGGCTGAAGTCCTTCTTTGAACTTGATGATGGCCCCTAGGTCGTCCTTCCTGTATCCAGTTTCTTCCCTGAGCCGCTTGAATTTGGCTATGTAGGAATCAATGTCGCTCCCAACCATCCTGAGGTTGTGGAGTTTCTCGAACGCTGTAAGTTTTGCATCCGTATCCATAAAAGCTGTCCTGAAGTCCTCCTCGAAATCCTCCCAGATCTTTTCATCATTAAAGGAGCACCTCTGGTGTTTGACCTGGCTTTTGAGCCATTCTCTCTTCAGTTTGACCCATGCGTCTACTTTGGGTCCAGTGATGTAGGAGAGGCAGAGCGCTACTTTGAGGTATGGCGTCTGGAAGACTTTCTTGTCTGCATTGATTAACTTGTATCCTAGGAACTTGTCCAGGAATACGTCCAACTTGTCTCTATCACCATTAAAGGTGGGTGGCGAGGTTCCAATGAGCGTTCCATTAGCTCCCTTGGGTTCATTGTCTAGTGGTGCTGTCATAGCTGCAGCGATATCTGCAGGTTGGCTAGCCATTTCGTAGTCCAACTCTTTGTCTGATGATTCTGTATTCTGTGGTTTGGGTTTGTAGGACTTGATTTGTCCTGTCTTGTATTCTGGATCGGATTCTCTCCACCAGCCGGTTCTTCCTGCTCCAATGGTAAGTTGGTATTTCTTTTTGGTGTACCACCTGTTGTCTTCAGGTTCGTCGTTTTGTTCTAGGACAAACCAACAGTCTCCTGCTTGGATGTTTCCTTCTTTGTCTGGGTGAGTGAAGCTGTAGAACTCAACGGCTCTTTCTCCTGATTGTGCTTTGGCGTAGTAGCCCTCAGCCGGTGTGTCTTTCCAATATGCCTTCCCTTTTATGTAATCGGGTAAGTCATCCTGTGTTCTTCTGGGTGCAACGACAGGTTGCTCGGTGTCCTCTGGTAGGTATAGGGCTAGTGCTGCCAGCTTGTCATAGGTAAAGCCTGATTTATGTTACGCTCCTGTGGGGCGCAAGGGCCAGACGTTGGCAAGTTGGTTTGGTGTTTGCTCAAGCAAGCACTAGTTCGTTCGATGGGGGCTGGCCTCCCATACTCAGCAAGCACTCTCGTAAGAGGCTGGTCCTGATGCAAGTAAATGCGGTGTGTGTAGAAGTCTAAGTTGACCACTGAAACAGTGTCCCTCCGCAGAGTGGTTTCTACCACAACTTCTAAGTTGATCTGGTAAGTTCTGTGACAAAGCTAAGTTGCTTCCCTGCTAATAAGAGGGTTCCTTGGTTCCTTGAGACATTCTTGAAGAAGTCAAAACAGAGGTCTTCCCTCTTGGAAGCTACTGAGCACAAGAATGCAAGATTCAAGTTAAATCAGGCTTAAGGCCCAATAGTCTACTTACAGGGGTTTATATAGGGAGAGGCCATCAAGGCTTGGTAAGGGACAAGTTAGCAGTCTTTGTAAGTAGTGAGTCAGAGAACAATAAGCAAGGTGAGGAGACAAGTCAGACAATAGGGAAGGGGATTAGTGAGCACAATAAAGGTGATGAGTAATGTGAGAATGATCAGTAAGCTTATGGGAAAGAGCAGTAAGCATAATGAGTCATGCGAGAATATCATCAGTAAGCAGACCAGAAGATCACTAATCACACTTAAAGTTCGTAAAAGGAGATGAGTCAGAGTGGAAATGAGTCAGGTAAGTATAGTAAGCGCAGTCCAAGTCGATGAGAAAAGAAAAAGGTAGTCCATGGGGCAGATCATAGCAGGCAGCCCAAGCTAGACAAGACATGCAAGTCCACCACGTGAGCTGGGCCTCAGGATCGGAATGATCAGAATGATTGGAACAACATACAGGTACGAACCAAATTCTACAAGGGTGATTGTGAATTAATATGAGTCACAGAACACTCATCCCTGTCCAAGGATTGTGGCCAGGAACCCTCAAAATAATCAAGGCATCAATGTGCCTTCATCCCCTCGTGTTCCCCCTCCCCCCTGAGACTTGTCCGCCATGCAGACACCCTGAGGCCAGATGTGCTCAACTGCATGTCCATGCCTATGCCCAGAGTAGAGGCGTCCAACCACATGTCCCTGCCCCTCACACCGAGGTCCTATGTATCACCAAAGCCACTAGTAGAATAATTTTGCATACTCCATCAAGTTGTAATAATAGTTGATTTCTTGTCCATTTTGAGATCCTTTGCAGTGGACCAATAATTAGATTTGCTATCATGACTACCCAGAGATGTGTAGCTCTAATGAGTCAATGTACAAATTGCCTAACATGACATTGCGCGGCCCTAATGCGAGCTACCATGGCCCTACAATGGCCCTAACACAAGCTACGTAATCAATGTGCGCTAGTCTAAACTCCTTATTCATGGTGTCCCTACCAATGTGTCCAAGTCATGGGGCCCTTCAAACCCCAATGAGCACCATGAGGCACTCCTTGCCACCAACCCCTCATACTCCTCCCTCCTCATCACGTGCAAGCCCTCTTGGGTATGCTCTCCGTCCTCATACAAGTCAGGTTCTGTCTCTTCCCTTGTTGTGGCATTCAAGGATCCAGACGGGTCAACCCTTAGGTCCCTCTTACAAAACAGGCACCTGTACATTTCTGGCACGCAGGCCAAAGTACGTAAATGGAAACAGCCTTAGCGCCCTAAACCCCCCTCTCCCAAGCAAACACCCCCCTACCCCAGGCAAGTGAAACATCTGACGAAGAAGACATCAACATCATTCTCAACACACCTACCTCAACATGCCCCGTAGCACCCGCCTCCTTGCGTCCCCAAGCTCAAACCCCAGTGGCACCACTAGTGGCGACTGCACCAAAACCAACCAACCGGCACGACAGGCCTCCAACATTCTCCCCACCAACAACAAGGAGTACAAGGAAGTAAACTGACTGAGCATAGACACATGTATGTTTTTGAATGGCAACTCCTCCCTGAACAATAGTTTCCTAGTCATAGGGTAGTTACACACCATAGTTGATTTATCTCACACAGTAGATTACACACTCCTTTAGTTACATACATTCTGGAAGACCTACTTGGGGCTTCTGCAGCCCCATGGCGATGCCTACCTCCCCCAATCCTGACCTTATGAGGGCCAAGCCCGGCCCAAGGTAGGCACAAGCAGGGGAGTGGGATAACCATAAGCAGTCAATAAAAGGATTTAAAAAAAAAAAAAAAAAAAAAAGCTATGTAATCTGGTGATCTCCGAGGGTTGATACATATTAGGGACTATTATAAGCAACCTCAGTAATCTACATTGCCTACTTAGGCCTCATTAGACATGGCCACAATTCCTGATGTGTAAGGTGAGAGCCAAGCTTAACGCCCAGCGAGAAATTGGGCTAATCAAGTAGATTGGTCTCGAATGTGGTTGAAGTATCGATAGGAATTGATATGAATATAAAAGGTGCACTATATGATATTAAAACAAATCAAACCGAATCAGATCAAAACAGATCAACGAATCAGTTCAATGTTTCGATGTCTTTCATTCTCATTTGTTTTTTTCGATATCTTTTGTTATCACTCATTTTTTGGTTGGTTTGAAATTAATTGATTTTTTCGAATGGGATCAAATCTCAGCAATGTACATGATATTGAATTGTATCTAATCATATCAAGGCATACCAAAATGCCTCTCGCCTACTGCAACTACAAGTCATATTGCTGCATCCAAAGCCCTTGAGGTTGTTGAGCGATGCCCTTGAACGTGTCACCTGTTTTACTGAATTCCTGACCCAGCAGCTGGAGTAGCACTCATGGGCTGCTTGAGGGTCATCAAGGGAGTGAGTGACGTGGTCTGACACATAGCACGCCCTTTCTGCATGGTGTGGCAAACTTACTGCTGGGTTGACAGTAATTCGCTAGGAGGGTTCTGGATGGACAGGGGACGTGGGTTGACGATACAGGTCGAGTGTTACGCCCTGCGGTGCGTAAAGGCCAGACGTTGGCGATTCGTGGTTCGGGTGCTCAAGCACGCTCTACGTTCGGGGGCTGGTCTCCCTACTCAGCGGTTCGGGCTTGGATAGCGGTCCAAGACTTGGTTGAGAGCCTGACGCACACTGGTGCTGCTCTATCTGACGATGCAAGTAAATGCGGTGTGTCCACGGTCTAATTCGACTACTAGCAGGTGCTCCGTCTAGTATCCCACACAGCCGGGGGTCGGTGTCACGGTCAGTCGGTCGTCGTACCTTCGCAAAGGTAAGAGGTTCTTCAAGTAGTCTGAAGGGGGTCGGTTCCACGCTAAGTCACAACGCTGACTTAGGTATAGAGAAAGAGGGTTCAACTGGGTATTATCCCTGAAGACTACTGCTTGTTGATACAGGTTCAACTAAGTCAGGCTTAAGGCCTAACTGTCTATCGTAGAGAGTTTTTATAGTGACGAGGCGTGGTCCGTGCGCGAAGTAAGGGAGCTACAAGACGAGTCTGAAGGGCACTGAAGAGGAGTCTGCGAGGTGAAACGAGGTGTTAGGTACATCAATCGTAAGTTTTAAGCGAAGGGATGATAGCTATGAAACGAGGCACTTGAGTGTCAACCGTGCTGCGCAATATATGAGTCAATCGGTATGAGTCACGAGTCTAGTCTGTCACGGGATCAAGGGGTCATGTGATGGTGAGAAGGAAAAAGCGAGTCCGTTCCAGCGGATCGTAACATCACGCCCTCCCTAGGGTAACTCATTCCCACATGAGTTCGTCGGGGTCGCTCTCATAGTCCTGTAGTGACGAGCGGGTAATTGGGGGCGCGTCTTCGTCCCATCGTTTGAGAAACTCGGAAGGCCATGCGCGGGCCAGGCGAGCGAGGCGAGCGGCAGCTGGGGCGGCGCATTGAAGGCCGTGATATTGGTGCCAAATTGGCACGTCGCATTGCTTCTCCTCGCAGCGGACATGCGGGGCAATGCAAGTGAGTGATTCGTGCTGCGTGCTGGCGCAGAAGTAACATTGCCCATAGTCAGGGCATTCGATGGGAGAGTGGTCGGGGGCCGTCTGGAAGCACTCGTAGCAGAAGACAGGTTTTTCGAGGCGCGGGTGTCTGTATGGGGAGTAGCGTTTGTCAGGAGGCGTTTGAGCAGGACGGCGTCGACGGCGATTGGCGGGTCCTTGACCTGCGCAGATGGAGAAGGGGTAGGCTTTATACGGTTCTTCAGAAGCGGGGGGTTCTGCGAACATCTGTTCGATTAGGCGTGTGGCAGCTTTGGCGTGAATGAGGGAGCGGGTCGTCATCATTAGCGCATCGTCGTTGCGCTGCTGTTGTTCGGTTAGGTCTTTTATACGGGCGGCCAGCGTACCCTGACGATTTTTCTGCGCGCGGTAACGGACGACTTCTGCGATGAGTCCGGGGTCTGCCATATGATGGACGTAGCGGTCGACAATTTCCGCCATGGTGGACTCGGGGTTGAACGCCGTTAGGTGGTCGTCCCGGATTTCTTTATTGTCGGTGAGGTTGGGACGGGTGTCGGCGCGCCGTGCTCGCAGTGGTTGTCTGTAGGTTGGGTGTCCTTTGCCGAACGTCCCCTCCAGAGTGGTGTCTTCCCCGTCGAAGACGTACCGGATGTATCCTGCTCTGACGTCGCCTAGTTCTCCTGGCGCCGGGATCCACATGACGTAGTGCTCCGGGTTTGCCACCTCGTATCGCATCCACCCTGCGCCTGGGTGGTCTGGGTCGTTTTCTTTTTCGGAGTCACCCAACTCCGTGTCCACCCCTTCGGCCTCCTCGCGCGCCGCTACTTGGGTGTCTCGCCCCTTACCTTTTATCTTGGGGGCGGTTACTGGTGTCTGACCTTCGTCCTCATTGTCGGTCGAGACGTGTTCTGCCCGTTCCACAGGAGCGGGCGAGTTCGGGACGGTATCCCCTTGAGGCGAGGGAGTCGGCGCAACCTCGTCTAATGCTGCACGGGCTAGGTGGACGTACTGTTCGAGGAGGTTGTCGTACCTCCTCGCTACTTCGTAAGATGACATGACATCTAAGATGGTGGTTGGCGGGGTTGGTAGTGCTGCGAATTTTCCGGCGACGAATGCTGCTTTGCTGTACCCGGCTCTTCGGAAGTCTGCTGGAAACTCCCCATGTTGGGTGTGGTACTCGCCCAATTTCCTGCTGTCTTCCCAGAGTTTCTGCACTCTCTCCGGCTCGTCTCTACGGCAAGTTGCACGCCAAGAGAGAGGGTGACTATTAAGATGGTCAGCACCAGGACGTAGAGGAGGACCTGAAGGTCCCGATCGCGGGGGCACAGGGAGCGGTTCTGGCGAGGGGGTCGGCGGCGCTCCACTTGTCGTAGCAACTGAAACCTCAGTCGTGGCGGAGGCGACTGTACCTCCGACGGGGACGAGCGCCAGGTGTCCGCCGTGTTGGGTCTGAAAGACGATGGTGGTTGCGGGAAGAAGGTCGTTTGGCGTGGCGGGGCGCGGCGAGGGTAAGCTGGTGGTGGCTGTTTGGGGGGCATCTTGTTCTTGGGACATGGGTCGATAATGATTTCTGAGTGGGAGCTCGTTGGAGTAAGAGAGAGTGGCGGAGCGGATGGTTGCCGTTTGTCCTTTCCTCGGGGTTCTTATACTCCTTCGAGGCGGGCGTTCCATCTGTTGTGTTTCATATGCATCAATAAGTTCTGATGCGTTCATGTCGGATCTGTCAATCCATTGATCGTGCGCCGGGGCGTATCCCTTCCATCTTACGAGATACTGCAATTTTCTTCCTCGGCCATGATGTCGCTTTCCGAGGATCTGTTCTACTTCCCATTCTTCTTCGCCTTCTATCTCGTCTGGTGGTGGTTCGATAAAATTGCGTCCGTGTTCTTCGGTCTCCGTGAAAGGCGTGAGAAGTGACGCATGAAACACGTCATGAACTTGCCATGTTTCAGGAAGACGGAGTTTATACGCCACCGGGGATATCTTGGCGACTACCTCGAAAGGTCCGTATCGCCTTGGGGAGAGTTTGGGGGAGTCATAAGGTCTTTTGATGTTCGTCCCTTCTAGCCAGACTTTTTCTCCTTCTTCGTACCCTTTGAACTTGGTCGCTTTGATCAGCCCTTCTTGCGCTTTGCTCATGGCCTCTAGGGCCTGTTTGCGGGCTGAGCGAACGTGGTCTATTCGTTTGTCGAGTGTGGGTATGTCCGTTTCTCTCCTTGGTTGATGTGCGGTCGGGGTGTATCCTAATATTAAATCGTAGGGGGTTTTCTTCGTTGTTGCGTGCGGCCACGAGTTCTTTGTGTACTGTGCGATTGGCAACCATTTTGCCCATTCGTTTGGTTGTTGCCGCAGAATGCTCGTAGGTATGTTCCAGGCTCTGGTTGGTGCGTTCGCTTTGTCCGTCCGTCTGTGGGTGGTATGCTGACGAGATGTTCTGTTTGATTCCGAGCGTTTTGCATAGTTCCGTAGTGAAGTTGGCAGCGAATCTGGGGTCTCTGTCGGAGATGATCTTGTGGGGAATGCCGTAGTGTGGGAACACTTGTTTGCGTACAATTCTGCTACTCCAGGGGCGTCGATGGACTCGTTGCAGGGTAGGAATATAACTGCTTTGGAACAATCGTGGTCGGTAATCGTCAGTATTGAGTCATATCCGTCAGAGGTGGCAGTTTGACTATGAAATCGACTGCGATCGTTTGAAACGGGAGGGTGTTTGGCTCGGCGGTGATCGGGAAGAGGGCAGGTTTGCTTGGATGAGTGTTTACCTTAGTCATTTGGCATGTTGCGCATCCTTTGACGTAGTTCGTTACGAATTCTTTCATACCTGGCCACCAGTAGTATTGGCCGTCATAAGTAACGTTTTGGTGATTCCGGGGTGCCCTGCTGTTGAAGTGTCGTGAAGAAGGGAAATTACCCCCCTCTTTACGTCGTTGTTTCCCACAACAACGAGTGCACCGTTTTTGGTCCATAACTGTCCGTTCTTGGTAAGTGAATGACTGAGTCGCCATCGTTTGATGGTGGCTTGTTGTGTCTTCTGATCTCGTATGACCTTGTCGTCCAAGTATTTGGCGGACAATTCTGATCCGTTGGGTAGTGTCGCGGCTCTCGCTTTAAGAATCGGGATGCCGTGGTCCACTAATTCCATCTCGTTTGACTCGTAGCCGGAGTCGCTGTCTTCGATAGTGTTTTCTGTCTGGTCGTGTCGTAGTTTCGTGTCGGGGTGTCTGGAGGTACGAATAGGTGATTAGGTAGTGCGATAAGCAACGGGTAGTCGTCTGTGTCTGGTGCAAGTCGGGTCGTCTAGATAGGCGTCAGCGCGGTTGGTGGCTCCGGGTTTATACACTAGCTGGATATTGAAATCTGCGAGTTCGGTGATGTATCCATTGACTCGTGGACCCAGTTTGTGTGGTTCGCGATAGTATTGCAGGTTGGCGTGATCGGTGATGACTAATACTGGTTCTGTCGTATTCCTTAGTAGGTGTCGCCAGGTTCGTAGGCCTCTTATGACCGCGAGTAGTTCTCGGTCATAAATTGGGTAGTTCTGTTCTGTCTTTGTAAACGTTTGGGAATGAAATCCAATGGGTCGGAGTAAGGGGTCTCCTCGTTTGTTCGTTTGTTCCTTATCGGCCTGGTATAGGATGGCTCCGGTTGCGAATTGGGACGCGTCTACGTATAGGATGAATTGTTGGTCTGGGTCTGGTGGTATCAGGACCGGCTCGGACGTGACTAGTCCAATTAGTCTCTTTACGGCCGTTTCACAGGCAGTGTCCCATGCGAATTCTTTTCCTTTTTGTAGTAGGTCCGTGAGCGGTTTGGCGATCCGGGCAAAGTTGGGAATCCATGGTCTGTGATATCCGAGGAGTCCGAGGGTACTTCTTACTTGTTTGACGGTTTTGAGAGTGGTCGGCCATTCTTTAATGCCGGCGATCTTTGCAGGGTCGATCATTAGTTCTCCGCCTTCCACTCTGATTCCTAGGTAGTCAATGGCCGTTTGAAAGAACTCGCACTTTGCCGGTTTCAGGAATAGGTTGTGTTGTTCCAGAATCTCGAAAAAGTCGTGACAGATCTTGGTGTGAAGTTCTCGTTCTCCGGTCCCGGTCATGACAATGCAGTCGTCCATGTAGTGCCGGAATTTCCCAGGGTATTTTGCGTAGAGGGGTCGTAGTACTTCGTTCCCCATGCGGGTGAAAGTGCCCAGTGCATTGCATAACCCGAAGGGCATTACCACCCACTCGAATAGTCCTTTGTTGGTCTTGAACCCCGTTTTGTATTCGTCTCCTTCGGC
>WTXJ01000301.1:0-13612 GCA_022376545.1 Russula dissimulans
GTGTCGCCAGGTCCGTAGACCTCTTATGACCGCGAGTAGTTCTCGGTCATAAATTGGGTAGTTCTGTTCCGTTTTTGTGAACGTCTGGGAATGGAATCCGATGGGTCGGAGTAGGGGGTCTCCTCGTTTATTTGTCTGCTCCTTGTCGGCCTGGTACAAGATGGCTCCGGTTGCAAATTGGGACGCGTCTACGTATAGGATGAATTGCTGGTCTGGATCTGGCGGTATTAGAACTGGTTTGGACGTGACTAGTCCGATTAGCTTCCTTATGGCCGCTTCGCAGGCGGTGTCCCATGCGAATTCCTTTCCTTTTTGTAGCAGGTCTGTGAGCGGTTTGGCGATCCGGGCGAAATTGGGTATCCACGGTCTGTGGTATCCGAGGAGTCCGAGGGTACTTCTTACTTCTTTGACGGTTTTGAGGGTGGTCGGCCATTCTTTGATGCCGGCGATCTTTGCGGGGTCGATCATCAGTTCTCCGTTTTCCACCCTGATTCCTAGGTAGTCGATGGCCGTCTGGAAGAATTCGCATTTTGCCGGTTTCAGAAATAGATTGTGTTGTTCCAGTGTCTCGAAAAAGTCGTGGCAGATTTTGACGTGCAGTTCCCGTTCTCCGGTTCCGGTCATGACGATGCAGTCGTCCATGTAATGCCGGAATTTCCCAGGGTATTTTGCGTAGAGGGGTCGTAGTACCTCGTTCCCCATGCGAGTGAAGGTGCCCGGTGCGTTGCACAGTCCGAAGGGCATTACTACCCACTCGAATAGTCCCTTGTTGGTTTTGAATCCAGTCTTGTATTCGTCTCCTTCGGCGATCCGGATGTTATTATACCCGGCTCTGATGTCAAACTTACTGAACAATGTCTTGCCTCTTAGTTCTTCCAGGATTGACTGTATGCGAGGGAGTGGGGTAACGTCCATAACGGTGTATTCGTTTAGCTTTCGGTAGTCGTGTACTATTCGGAGTGTCCCGTCCTTCTTTTTGACCGTGAAGGTTGGGGAGCCATAGGGAGATGCCGATGTCGTGATGTAGCCTTTGTCTAACTTGTCCGCGAGATATTCGTCCAGTATCTTCTGTTCGTCTTTTGACAGCGGGTAGACTTTGCTATTGATTACGTCAGGTGCGTCCGGTTTCAGTTCGATTTTGTGGTCCCATTTGCGGCGTGGTGGTAGTTGACGAGCTTCTTGTTCCGAGAATACTTTCCAATGTCGCTTGAAAACCGCGGGGATGGTTTGTTCCGTATTGACCTTTCCGGCATCATAAGCCTTTTCTGCCATTTGCTGGGCGATGGTCGTTTTGTTGATTTCGACTGGTTCCACTTTGATCGTTTTGATGGCGACGTATAATTCGTCGCCGTCTTCGAGTTGGTCGGCCGCTTTTCTCACTGCTTCGGTCAGGTGTTCTTTTCTAGTTAGGTTACCTTTGAGCAGCGTTTCCATTCGTGTTTCTGGGCCTTTTACGATCCCCGTCGCCCAGTCGATTTCGGGGTTGAATGTTCGTAACCAAGGGTATCCGAAAATGAACCGGTCTTTCCCTAGGTTAGTGACGAAAAATCTTTCTCGTCCGGTTTGTTGTCCTCTGGTCACCAGGAGGTCGCAGTAGTGCGTGATGTCTCCTGCCTGGTTTGATGTCCCGTCTATATTAATGATGGGACGTACTTGTTCCAACTTCTTGGTTCCGAGGCGTAATCTGGCCACGGTTTTGTAGTCCACGAAGTTTTCTGTTGCTCCGCTATCGACGAGCGCTGTTTCTTCTGCCTTTCCTCGATACGTGTACAGTGAGAACGGCAACTTGATTGAGTTCTGTTTGTTTATGTACATCGTTCGTATCTTTAGGGCCCTAACTACGGCAGCTAGTTTCGGGCTTGGTAAAAATCCTGCAGCGCAGTGATCGCGCGGATTTTTACTTCTTCGGGTTCGTCCGGCAACATTTTGAGGACGCCTTCTAGTCCTCCAATCTGTTTCAGGGCTTCGTCGTTACTGATGGTCGCCTTTAGTTCAGCGACTTCTGCGGCGCGGGCGTGACTTGACTGCCCTTGGTACGGTTTCTTCGGTTTCTGGGGACAATCGCGGCTGATGTGCCCCTGCGCTTTGCAAATGAAGCAGGCGCCTTTTTGGTAGAGATCCTGCCTTTCTGGGCTCCATTGTCCTGGCCCGAATCTTCTGCCGGTGTTCCCTGCGTCCACATCCATCGGGACGACTTGACTGGTTGTCTGTGGGACTCTTCCCTGATTGGGTTTTGGCCCGTATGCTGGTCGTTGTGTCGGTTGATAATTTCGTAGCCCTAGGTATGGGCTAGTTGTTGTACGGGGAATGGTTTCTTTGCGGTGACATTCCTAAGTTCCTTGTACACCGTTGCGTTCTCTGGCTTTCTTTTTCCACGCGTTCATGGTGGTTGGTGCTGGTACGTTGTGCGTGATGATTTCTTGGAGGAGTTTCGGTGGGAGTCCCTCCCTGAACTTGACGATTGCTCCAAGGTCGTCCTCTCTGTAGCCGGACTCTTCTCTGAGCCGGTCGAAAGTGGTGATGTAGGAGTCAATGTCTCCTCCGATCATCTTCAGTTCTTGGAACTTCTGTAGGGCGTTCAACTTGGCGTCTGAATCGATGTACGCCGCCCTGAAGTCGTGTTCGAATGAGTCCCATAGCATATCGCTGCCTGGGGTACTCCATGGACCTTGACTTGGTCCCTGAGCCAGCGCCTCTTGGCGTTTGCCCATGCGTCTACGTTTGGTCCAACGATGTAGGACAGGCACAAGGCCGTCTTTAGGTATGGGACCTGGAAGGTTCTGCTTTCTCCATTGAGGAGCTCGTATCCCAGGAATTTGTCCAGGAATAGGTCGGATTTGGCTCTGTTGCCATCGAAAATCGGGGGTGGGAGGCCAATGAGTCCTCCCTTGTTTTGCCCGTTACTTTGGGCTGACTGTGCTGGTGCGACCATCGTGGCTGCGATCGTGTCCATTGGCACCGGTCCCACTGAAGGGGCTGCCGATATTTGTGCCGGTTCTGGTGCAGTGATAACGTGCTGCCCCGTCTGGTGGTTGGGATCCGCTACATCCCACCATCCTAATCCTAGGTCGTTTGTAATATTGACCATGTTGGCTCCTCTGGTATGCCAAGTTCCGTCGTTGTCGTCTTCTAGTAGGATAAACCACGCGTGTCCTGTGTGGATCCTCTGTTGTTCGTCGATGTGTGTGTAATTGTAAAATTCAACGGGGTACCACTTGCTGTCGTGCTTGACCCAGTATCCAAGTTGAGCGACGTCTTTGATCCAAAGAGCTTCCCCTTGTATGTTACGGGGTAGGTCGTCTCGTTTTCTCTTGGGTGCGGGTACGTAGGTGTTGAGGTTCGGTGCAAGTGAAAGCGGTAGAGCTGCCAGCGTGTCGGAGGTGAAAGCCTGACTTATGTTACGCCCTGCGGTGCGTAAAGGCCAGACGTTGGCGATTCGGGTTTCGGGTGCTTTAAGCGCGCTCTACGTTCGGGGGCTGGTCTCCCTACTCAGCGGTTCGGGCTTGGATAGCGGTCCAAGACTTGGTTCGAGAGCCTAACGCACACTGGTGCTGCTCCTTTGACGGTGCAAGTAAATGCGGTGTGTCCACGGTCTAATTCGACTACTAGCGGGTGCTCCGTCTAGTATCCCACACAGCTGGGGGTCGGTGTCACGGTCAATCGTTCGTCGTACCTGCGCGGAGGTAGTAGTTCTTCAAGTAGTCTGAAGGGATTGGTTCACACTAAGTCACAACGCTGACCTAGGTATAGAGAGGAGAGGGTTCAACTGGGTATTATCCCTGAAGACTACTGCTTGTTGATACAGGTTCAACTAAGTCAGGCTTAAGGCCTAACTGTCTATCGTAGAGGTCTTTTATAGTAAAGAGGCCTGGTCCGTGCGCGAAGTAAGGGAACTACAAGACGAGTCTGAAGGGGACTGGAGACGAGTCTACTAGGTGAAACGAGGTGTTAAGTACATCAATCGTAAGTTTTAAGCGAAGGGGTGATAGTTGTAAAACGAGGCACTTGAGTGTCAACCGTACTACGCGATATATGAGTCATGAGTCTGATCTGTCACGGGGTCAAGGAGTCATGTGATAGTGAGAAAGAGAAAAAGCGGGGTCCGTTCCAGCGGATCGTAACACCGTTGCCCATGTGGATGTTGAAGCCGGGAATTTTGCCTTTGTTTTCGATGTATCCCTCGGGCATGTCGGGAGCTTCGTCGTCATTGTCGCCAACGAGCTCCTCCAGGCGTAAGACCTTCTCGTTGAGGGCCCAGATGGCCTGCTTGTGGGCATCCTTGCGCAGCTCGATGGTGCGTAGGAGTCCGGCGGCGATCTCGTGCATGGTCTCCTCTGGGATGGAGGGATGGGCGGCGAGGGTTGATGCGATAGAGCAAGGGGACATACCTCCTTCTGAGATGTTCGGGAGGTGGTAGGAGGACACCGAGGCAGGAGACTTGTTGTGGGTGGGCGCGGCCATGGTGTGGGTGAAAGAGTTGGCAAGTGTCTAGAGATGGAACTGTAGCCACGGATTGGGCGGTGTGAGGAGGAGGCCTTGACGGGAGGTGATGGGGGTGAAGGAGTAAAGAGGGTTGGGGGCGGCTGAGGAATCCAGGTTGGCTGAGTGATAGTTGCCACTCTTGCTGCCTTTTTGAGACGAAAGGGGGCTGTGCCTGTGATAATCTCGGATCAGCTGGTCCGCATGGACGTTCTCTTTTGGCTCCCAAGTGTTATCGCTGTGCAGATATCCCTTCCATTTGATGAGATACTCCAAGTGGCGTTTTCTGCCCTTGAAACGGTGATTTATGATCGCCTCTACTTCATATTCGTCCTCACCTCCGATCAAGTCGGGTGGCGGTCAGATGAAGTTGGGGCCGTGTGAGGGAGTTTTGTGATAGGGGAGCAGGAGAGATGTGTGGAACACATCGTGGATGCTCCACGCTGGGGGCAATTCCAATTGATACACCACTGGGGAGACCCTTCTGATGACCCTGAAGGGACCTTGACGTTTCGGGGCGAGTTTTGTTGTCTGATAGGGGAGTTTCAGATTGTTGGCCTCGAGCCATACCTGTTCTCCAACCTGAAACGCGTCTTTGAGGGTCTCTCCTTGATGCGCAGCTTTGTTGATGGCCGCTGTGGCTTGTGCCCTTCGTTGCAGCATCTCGTCGATGTGCCCTTCGGCTTCTTCGCTGTTTGTACCTATAATTTGATTTGGATACAGAATGGGCCGATAGCCCAGTAGGGCTTGATTCGGGGACATTTTCAGGGTGGCGTTTTGTCAATCGTTGTGGACGGTGGAGGCGATGGTGAGCCATTTGCTCCAGTCATTGGGTTGAGCACCAGTAACCAGCCGCAGATACTGTTCGATCCACTGGTTAGTCCTTTCAGCCAACCCGTCAGTTTGAGGATGGAACATGGTCGACAAGTTTCATTGAACTCCTAATTTTGCCATAAGGGCTCGGCCAAAGTGTGAAGTGAAGCGGGGGTCACGATCGGTGATAACTTTCCTTGGTAGTCCGAACCATCGGTATATGTTGTCAAGGTACATCTGCACAATATCAGGACCTGTGATGGTAGTGGAGCAAGGGATGAAGGTGGCTGCTCGCGAGCATCCATGGTCCACTATGGTGAGGATCGCATCGTGACCATGGCTCTTTGGCAGACCGGTGATGAGGTCCATGGCCACACGCTCGAAAGGTTTGGCATCCAAGGGAGTATCAATTTTGTAGATGGGGACTCTGGGGCGGTGAGTGCAAATCTTGTTCTGTTGGCACTCACTGCAGCCCTTGACGTAGTCTATCACCCACGTGGTCATGCTGGGCCACCAGAAGACTCTCTTTACTTGACGGAGAGTTTCATCTCTGCCTGGGTGTCCTGCAGTTGGTGTGTCGTGGGTGTGGGTCATGATGCGTCGTTTGAGTTCAAGGTCTGGAGGGACAACCAGTTTGCCCGCTTGCGTCCATTTAGGGACGTGGTGTGATTGCTCTTCTTGCGTGCAGTGGAAGGTTTTCTTCCACTTGCTCATGAGGAGTGGGTGTTGTTTTTGTGACCATCGGATGCTGTCCTCGAGGTTTTGGTAGATTGAGTCCAGATCGAAAACTCAGATTTGTGTTGGCGGTTTGGGATGTCGTGGGGATGGCTCGACTGGAAGGATTTGGGGCAGTCCTCAGTGTTCATCTGGAATTTCATGATGAGAGTCAATGAATAGGGTTTCTGGGAGGACAATTACTTGTTTGTTGTCTCCTTCACCCCTGTCCTTCGAGGGTGGACGTGATAGGAAGTCTGCTGCCATGTGCGACTTCCCAGGCGTTACCTAGATGTTGAACCAATAATTTTGGAGGAGAGCATGCCATCGGGCCATGCGTCTGTTCAGATCTCTTGGTTCTTTCCAAAAGGTGAGGTTTGCATGGTTGGTGACTATTGTAAAGGGGTGTCGGGTGAACCCCAAGTGTTGTCTCCAATGTTTGAGTGCTTTGACTACTGCAAGTAGTTCTCGTTCATAGATGTCATAGTTGCGCTCTGTAGGGATGAAAGTGGCCAAGTAGTATGCAATTGGGTGGAGATGAAATTTTAGGGGGCATTCTGGATTGGGGTCGCCCTCCTGTAAGAGTATGGCTCCCATGCCATACCCCGAAGCATCTGTGTGGAGGATGAACAGTTTAGTGTAATTGGGTTGAGCGAGGACGGGTCTTCTACACATGAGGGTTTTTAAGAGCTCAAAGGCCTTCATTTGTGCATCTCCCCAAAGCCATGGGGTGGTCTTTTTTGTGAGATCTAACAGGGGGTGTGCGATTTGCGAGTAGTTTGGGATAAAGTACCAGTAAAAGCCCGTGAACCCTAGGAACGCTTGAACGTCGGTGACATTGGCCAGTCGTGGCCAGTCAGTGACTCCTTGGGTCTTTGTTGGGTCCATGTGGATCATGCCATGTTGAAGGACCACTCCTAGGAAGTCGATGTGGCACTGTTTGAATACACACTTTTCGGGCTTCAGGTACAGGTCATGTTCTACTAGTTTCGTGAGGATGTGATGCACGCATAGTTTGTGGAATTGCGGGTCATCATCTGTCACGATTAGCATGTCGTCCATGTAGATGACCAGCCATCCTTCTTGCATCTCTTCCGTGAAGATGGCATCCATCATCATTTGGAAGGTTGCTGGGGAGTTTGTGAGACCGAAGAACATTACTGTTGGTTCGAATAGTCCGTGATTTGTGATGAAGGCCACCTTCCACTCGTCTCCTTGTTTGATTCGTACGTTGTTGTATCCCCAATGGATATCAAACTTGGTGAAGAGTGTCCGCGAGTGCACTTTGTTGATCAGTTGGGGAATAAGTGGAAGGGGGTAGCGGTTCCTGACTGTCCATTGGTTGACACGTCGGTAGTCTTGAACAGGGCGGAGTTTTCCGTCCTTCTTTTTGATGAAGAAGAAGGGGGCGGCATAGGGGCTTTTGGACGGATGAATGTATCCCTTTTTCACGTGTTCTTGTACGAATTTCTTTAATTCTTCTTGTTCGAGCTGAGTGAGGGCATAAACCTTCCCAGGTATAGTGCTAGGGGCATTGGGCTTGAGTTCGATGGCGTGGTCCCAAATTCTTGGCTTGGGGAAGCGTTGAGCAGCTTGTTTGCTAAAGACCTTATGATGTTGTTGGTAGCAGGCCAGTATGGGATTTTGGGCTGTTGTTGGCTGAGGTGGGCTCAGCCACTCGATCCGTGCCACGAAAATCAGGTCTCATTCCCGATAAGTGGAGGGAGCCGTGTGAGGGAGAAACTTCGCTCGAGCCACGTCGTCGCTCCATATGATGATGGGCAGTTGGGAGTGGTCAATCCAGCCTTTGAGCCAGTCAATTTTGGGTTGGACGGCGGCAAACCATGGGTACCCTAGGATTAATTTATGGTCTCCCAGGTTCGTGAGGAAGAATCTCATCTTTGTGCAATTCTTGCCTGTTTGGACTTGCACGTCTGTGTAGAATTCTAGAGAACCGCCCTGGTTGAGGGTGCCATCTACATTGTAGACTCTTCGAGGGTGGTCCAGTCTTTTTGTTGGCAGCCCGAGCCATTTCGCGTAGTTCAAGTTCATAAAGTTTTTGGTCGCTCCTGAGTCCACCAGAGTGGCCGCTTCAGCCCTTTTTCTCAATGAGTGTATGTAAGAACAGATCATCATTGATTTGCGCGCCAACATAAATACATCTTTTGAGGTCTGTCTAATCCAGTGTCAAGAATCGCTGACACTCGACTCTTGATAGAGTTCGCAGTAGCGTCTCACCTGTCTTGGAGTGCTGATTGATATAGCTCAATCACTAAGCTTCGAGGTTCCTTGGAAGTTATCCAAGGGGAGCGAGAGTTGTTTAGACAATGAAGAGGGTCACTCCAATAGGTGAGATGATAGTCAGCAAGACCAATGTATGATTAAGTCAAGCTTGGCTCGACTCTACAACTGCTGAGAGGTTTAAATACAAGTCTGCTACTTAGGGATTTGTAAGTAACAAATACGATCAATAAGCAATCTTCTCAGGCCTGTCAGCTCCTCCTAAGTATCAGTAAGCCATCAGTAAGCTATGATATCATAGAGTGCGTTTTTGGACTTTGGAACAATAACATGGGAATAGTCAGTCATTCGATCGGTAAGCATCCAATCATTGGATCAGTAAGCATATCAGTATCAGGCCACAGTAAGTCCCACAGAACATCAGAACAAAGGTACCACATATCAGAACAATAGTGAGCCTAGGCATGCCACCGGCATCCAGACTTCTTGCAGAAGGCCCAGTGCATACAGGTGTGTTTGGGAATGGGAATGGGTGTGGATCAAGGAGAGGGGGGATGATTTCCGGGACCAGGAGGTGTGGCTTTCCCTGTAGATCGAGGTAAGTCCATAACATCATCTCCTCTTTAAGGTCGAGCTTTCCACAGCTCTCAGTCACCTCGATCTTGGGCCTCCCAGTCAATGTAATCGTCATAGTCTTCTCCTCCTTCGAAGTGGTGGTCTCCTTCTGCCTCCGCCTTCTCCCGGTCCTCCCTCGCCTTCCTTTCTTTTTCTCGTTGTTTCGCGTGAAAGAGTCCTACGATAACCCCCATGTGTGTGAGGGGGTAGGCATCTTGTGCATGTTTCCTGGTGCAATTCCAGACCTCCTGACACATAATCAGGTATTCGTCGGTCATAGGGAATTTATCTTGAGATAAGATGTGAGGGCCAAGCCGGGAGTCCTCATTGGGGGTGAGAGTTGGAGTCCCTCGTCCCTTCCCTTTGCGTGCAGCAGAGGATGCCACCATGCGACGCGGGGTTGACTGCCCTCTCCCCCTTTTCGGTCCCTTGGATCTAGCAAGCGAGTGAGGGCTGGAGGCATCTTGACTTCCCTCTCCAGGAAGCTGGCCATGGACTCCTTGGATGGTCTCCACCAATCCAGTGGGAGATGGATCAGTGGGAGCGGCAGGAAAGGGCTGCAAGGTTTTCTGAATGCGGTCTCGACTTTCCTGCTTCTTTACTTCCTCCCCTTTGCTTTGGAGGTATGCATAGGGGCATCAAGGTACCTTGCCAATGTGTCGGGGTAAAATTGCGCAGAGTTCTCCAGGCCGACACTTGTTATGAGGGTCATGGCATTGATCCTCTGTATGGCCTGCTCCCAAGCCATGATAGTGGCAGTTTTCGAGGACTTTTGGCGCGTGGGGTAAATGGTACCACTGCCCCATTCCCATGCTCATCAACCAATCCCCTCCTTCTCCTGGGGAGATCAACGCCTTTGGGTTTCTGTTGTCGTAGGCCTCTCTGATCCTCTCCAGGGCTTGGGCTTCGGTGAGGTACTTTTTTGCTTCTCGGATCTCCAACTCGACGTTCCGCCTCTTCCGGTCGAGTTCGACCCACTTGTTAGTGAGTGTCTGTGCTTCCTTGCTGAGCCGCTCTTGCTCTAGGTCGAGGTACTTCTTCTCGACTGCTGAAGACTGGAGGCGGTACATTTCTGCGAAAATCCCATTGTCATTGACCAATTCTGCCCCTCTGATCAATGACCGGTCCCGGAAGTAATGCTCCGGTAGGAATTTCTCAAGGTCTTCTTCCTTGCATTCCCAAGGGAAGACCCTTCGACTAGGGGCAGGGTGGAGGCTTTCTCCGTACTCTGGTTTCCCTTTCCCCATGGTGCTAAACACCTTAGGGTCTCCGTTTTGGATGAGGAACTTCTGGTACTTGGCTCCCTTCCATTTATATGTGTCTTCCTGCAGAACCTCTGTCTTGGTGAAACTGCGACTCGGGTTCCACCTAATCCACCCCTCTCCTGGGTGGTCGTCCTCTTCTTGGTCTCCCTCGTGACCCACCAGTTCAGGTGTGGCTTGTTGGCTGGTGGTGGAGTGTGGTGAGGCTGGGGTAGGGGTGATTTCTTCCTCCAGGGATTGGCTGGTACTGGCAGGTGTCCGAGGTGGGAGACCAGTCTGCCCCTCTGTGAGGGTTGCGCCAGCTCCTCTTGCCCCTTCATCAGGGGATTCGGAGGCAGGCTGGACAGGTTCTTGGAACCCCAAAGCTTCACCTCCGGCACTGCTACCTTCCCAATGTGCCAATGATCCTTCGCGTACTTGGGTGACTCCAAGCCCTGGCGGTACCACCTTCTCGTCTTTCTGATATTCTTTGAACCCTGTGTTTTTCTTCCACAATGATTGCGCCCTCTTCATCACTTCTTGCACCTCCCGCCTTGCTTCCTTTATCCTCGTGTTGTACCATTCTATTCTGGGCATCTCACTTGGGCGCTCCGGCTGATGCGCTCTTGGCACATATCCCATCCATAGATCATAAGGGGTTCTTCCTGTTGTGGCCGATACTCGTGCATTCAGCATGTACTGCACGACTGGGAGGTAGTCTGCCCAGTTTGTTTGTTGGTAATTGCAAAAGATTCGTAGAATGTCTTCGACATTCTGATTTGTTCTTTCTGATTGCCCGTCTGTTTGGGGATGGTAGGCGCTGCTGATGTTCTGCTCTATCTCCAGTTGGGAACAAACTTCCTTTGCGAAGTTACTAGTGAATCTTGTATCCCGGTCTGAGATGATTTTGCTGGGTATCCCTACGAAGGGAAATACTCGATTTTTGTATTCCTTCGCCAGCTCTTCTGCATTCATTGTCTCTCGACACGGTATCAAGATGACACCCTTGGTACAATCATGATCGGTGATGGTTAGGATTGCGTTGTATCTGTTTGAAGTGGGGAGTTTGACGATGAAATCCATAGCTACTGTCTGGAAGGGGTGCGCCTCAGGTTCTGGGTTGATTGGATATAACCCAGGGGTGTTCCTGTGGTGTATAACCTTATTTGACTGGCACGTTGCACATCCCTTTATGTATCCTTCGATGAATTTGCCCATTCCCGGCCACCAGTAATATCGCCGGAGATCTTGCTGCGTTTTAGCTTGCCCAGGGTGTCCAGCTGTAGGCCCATCGTGGTAGATCTCCAGCAAGCTTTTCTGGATCTGTTCCGGCCTTGGTACTACTATGGCTTGCTGATGCCAATAGTACCCCCTTCTCTTTTGGATACCGTACTTCGTCTCCCATTCTTCAAGGATTACAACATTCTCCTTTCGTTTCTGCTGTTTTCGGACTTCCTCCTCAACCGCCATTGGTCTGATGAGTTTGATAAACAAGTGGTCCGGAAGGGGTATCGCCTTGACCTCCTCCCCTTCTGATGGCATGTGATCTGATCTTCTTGACAAGGCATCTGCAATGGCATTCTTCTTCCCAGGCAGGTGGCAGATGTCGAAATCAAACCTTGCTAAAAAGGTTATGTACCTGGCCACCTTGCCGGAGAGTTTTTGCGCCTCCCTGTGTTTGGTTAGGTTGGCATGATCGGTGTAAACCTTGACTCGATGCGGGGAGCCCTCCAGAAGATATCTCCAGAATTTGAACGCTCTGATGAGGGCCAGGAATTCTCAATCATAGATGTCATAATTCCTTTCTGCTTGATTGAGGGCCTCTGAGTGGTATCCCACTTCCATTCGCTTCCCTGCTTCGTCTCTTTGAATGAGCACTGCCCCTGTCGCATAATCTGAGGCATCTATTTCCACTTCGAAGGGTTTATCAGGGTTTGGATGACTTATTTGAGGATCGGCTTCGATCTTCTTGATAAGACTATCCAAGGCAATCTCCGCTTCCTTGGTCCACTCGAACTTTTGTCCTTTCTTGATGGTGGCAAAGATGGGCCTGGCCATATGAGCGAAATTTGGTATGAACCTCCTTTGGTACTGTAAGACTCCCATGGTTCGCTGGACGTCCACCTTGCTCTGGAGAACTCGAGGCCACTTGCTGATCCCGTCTCGTTTGGCTGGATCCACCCTCATCTTCCCTGCTTTGACTAGGATCCCTAGGAATTCCATTTGTGTCTGTTCCCATTGACACTTTGCTGGTCGTAAATGATATCGATGCTTGGCCATCAGTCCAAGCAATTCATGCATGCACTGCTTATGTCCTTCCTTCCCTGTAGGCGTCTTCTTGCTGGCTATGAAGAAGTCGTCCATATAACTGCCTGCTGAAGTGTCCATGTGATCGAACCACTTGTCCCTCCATGGCCTGAAGTCGCGCCACATCAATCGCGTCCATTGAGCTGGGGCGTTTTTCATTCCGAAATACAGCACTTTAGGTTGGTACGTTCCTAGTGACATTTTGAAGGCTGCTTTCTGTCGGTCTCCTTCTTTGATAGGAATGTTATTGTACCCCCATCTGATATCGAACTTTGAGAAGATTTCCTTCCCTCCATTTGTTGCAAAAGGCAGTCAATTCGAGGTAAGGGACCATTATCCCTTTTTGTCCATTGATTGAGCTTTCGATAATCAATGATGAGTCGTTTATCGGCACTATTCTTCTTGTTTATGAAGAATACAGGGGAGGTGTAAGGCGAGGCGGATTCCTCGATAAATCCCTTTTCTAGCTCTTCTGCAAGGAACTTCTTCAGTGTTTCTGTTTCCGGTTTGGTTAAGGGGTAGACTTTGCAGTCTAACTGTTCTGGAGCTCCTGGTAATAATTCCACTGTGGCATTTGGGTTTCGGTCAGGAGGAAATCTTCTGGCGGCTTCCTCGGAGAAAACTTCCTTGTACTTCTGGTATTCCTTTGGTACCTCGTGTAGTTGTATGGTGCCCTTCTGATGGTATTGTTTGGCCATTTCCTGGGATATGGTCGTCCTTCTGACATAGATGGCTTCGCCTTCCTTAGGCTTGCCCAGCCTCTTAATGGCCTTGATTTGCCACCTGGTGACCATGCGATCTAGGTGTTTGTACATGCTGCTTTGGATTTTGACTGTTCCTTCAAGCAGCTTCCCCTTCCTCCAATCTACTTTTGGGTTAAAGGTTCGGAGGAATGGGTATCCCAATATTAGACGGTCCTTCCCTAAGTCTGTGATGTAAAACTCTTGGAGGTCTTCTTGGTCATTGTAGGAGACTCTTAGGCGACAGTAGTGAGTCATTTCTCCTTGTTTGTTCTCTGTTCCATTGATGTTGTAGACTTTGATTGGTTTGACTAGAGGCCGCCTTCCGACCTTCATCCTTTTCCAGGTAGTTTCATCGATGAAATTTTCTGTAGCTCCACTGTCCAACAGAGCTGTTTCTTTGGCCTTCGCATGAGCAGTTTGAAAGGAAAATGGTACATTCATGGAAGTGATCGTTTAATG
>WTXJ01000302.1:0-13563 GCA_022376545.1 Russula dissimulans
GTTTTTGTTTGGTCATGAAGTAGCGAAGATTGTGGTGGTCCGTCCAGATGTCTGTAGTGCTTGGTGTACCTTCCAGGTAGTGTCGGAAGTGCATAAGTGCTGTCACAATAGCTAAGAGTTCTTTGTCGTGGATAATATAGTTGCGTTCAGCTGGGTTGAGGGATTTGAGTAGTAGGCAACAGGGGTGGAAGCGGTTGTTCGTCTGCTTGTTCTAGGATGGCGCCAAGTGCATATTCACTTGCATCTGTGATCAATCGGAAGGGTTTTGAGTGGTCCGGTAATAGGAGTACTGGGGCTGTTGTGAATGCAGTGATGAGTGCGCGGAAGGCCATTTCTTGTCGTTCATCCAGAGGAATGGGGTGTCTTTCTTGGTGAGGTTAAATAGGGGTGAGCGATGGCTGAGTAATCTCTATGAATCGTCGATAGAAATTACAGAATCCTAGGAAGGCTTGTACATCATGTACGCATGTGGGAGTTGGTGTTATGCTCCTGCGGGCGCAAGGGCCAGACGTTGGCAAGTTGAGGTCCGGTGTGCGTTAAGCAGCACTAGAAGGTCTTGATTCAATGGGGGCTGGTCTCCCTACTCAGCGAGCACTTGCAAAGCAAGGCTAAGTCAATAGGCAAGTAAATGCGGTCTGTGCAAAGGTCTAAGTCGACATGAAGTGATCCCCCTCCTCAGAAGGTCTTTGCCAGTAATTCTTGAATCGAAATTGGTCCAGTGGCCTTCCCACTTTGTATGCCGATGACCAGAAAGTCGCAAGATTGATTCTAAGTCAGGCTTAAGGCCCAACCGTGAGTGATACAGGTTTATATACATGTTGCAGTCCGTCTAGGATGCTTGGTGAGTCAGGTAAGTGAAAATAGCGACGAATGGCCTTAAGGCTCTTGGTCGAGTCAGAGTAGCAAGCGAAGGGACGATAATGAGTACTAGGGATCGAGGTGGTAACGATGGGGTGAGTCACAATAGCTAAGCGAAGGTAGAATGATGGTAGCTAGTGGAGAAGTTTTATGGGAGGGTAGGTAGAGAGTCCGAGGAGATAAGGAGTAGCAAGCGAGATGGAAGTCAAGAAGGGAGAAAAGGTAAGCAGTGGTAAGTCCAAGGGGGCAGATCATAACATCACGCCCTTCCTAAGGAGCTCACTTACACGAGAGCTAGTCTTCTTCCATCGTGGTGGGGGACACGCCAGTATCCTGAGTCCACATGTGAGGGAAGGCATCCAGCAGGGTGCCGAGACGTTTGGCAAGGCGTCCCATAGCAGGGGCTGGGCATTGGAGTCCATGGAAGGTGAGCCAACTAGGGACTGAGCACCTGTTCTCATGGCATTGAACGTGGGGGTAGGGCACTGAAGCGACTCGTGGCCAGTACTCTGGCAATAGCAGCAGGCCCCCGCTGAGGGGCAATCTTTGCCAAGGTGGTGGGACTGGGATTGCATGCATTCGAAGCAGAACACGGGCTCCAGCATTTTGGGGCGACGGTAAGGGGCGAAACGAGTCTGAGAGGAGGGTGTGGGTGCCTTTAATGCGGTATCTGGTGGGCCTTGGCTGGCCTTGAGGGTTGGGACATGTCCAACGCGGTAGGGCCTTTGTTTTCAGGTTTGACTGCGTAGACCTGATTGAAGACCCGGGTGCAAGCTTTGGCATGGATGAGGTGGCGCTCCACTCTGACTAGAGCCTCTGTGTTCTCCAGTAAAGCTTCCTCAGCAGCTTGGAGACAGCGGAGCAGCGTAGCATGGCGCGCTTTGTGTGACCTATAGCGCACCAGGTCCGCAGTGAGGCCAGGGTCGGCGATATTATGGACTGCTCGGTCTACGAAGTCCCTCAGGCTAGACTCAGGGTGGAAGACGTTGAGGTGGTCATCCCTGATCTGCTTGTCGTTGTCAAAATTTGGTTGGAGTTGGGGGCGAGCATAGAGAGCAAGGCGGTAGATGGGGCTGTTTTTATGGTTAGTACCCTCCACATATGTTTCTTCCCCATCAAAGACGTAGCGGATGTAATTGGTGGTGACTTGGTCTTCTCCATCATCAATAATGACTGGGTAGTGATTGATTTGCCCGAAGCTGTACTCGATCTAGTTGCCACCTGGGTGCTCTGGGTGATTGGTGTGTTCCTCCTCCTCGTTCTCGCTCGAGTCGGGGACTGATATGGCTGAGAGGGAGTTTGCTGTGATGATTTCGCCTTCTTCTGGCAAGAAGGGTGCGACATCGGCCATAGTAGCCATGGATAGTCTTTTCAGAAAGGTGTAGAGCCCCTTTCTTGCCTCCCCCAAGGTGAGGAAGTTGGCCAGATCCGTAGGGGTCTCAGAGAGCTGGGTGAGTGTTCTAATTGGCGGGGCAGCAGTAGAGTAACCTCTGTGGGTGGAGAAGGACTGGGGGTATGCTCTATGGGCTTCTGAGTACGCCTTCATCCCTTGGGCCCAGTGCCATAGTTGCCACAGCTCAATTTGGTTGATAAGCCCAGCACCAAGCCCAGCAGCAGCAGCAAGAGCAGAGCTAGCAGTAGAAGGGCTTTCCTGTTGATTATCAGGATGGGGGCTGGACTCCCTACTCGGCGAAACCTGGAGACCTCCTGTGGGGGTCCTGTTATTGTCATGTGGGTTGTTTGAGGTGGTATCAGGGTTGGTAGGACTCGAAGATGGTATGGGGGCAGTCGGGATGTGTTCTTGCGAGGGGGCATTGCTTTGGGCCATGTGGTAGTGTTTAGTGGTTGTGGTAGGGGCAATAGTTGACACGACAGTAGTAGAAATGGATACCGCTGTGTTCTTTCTCAGAGCAGTGGACGAAGACGTTGTGGTTGGGGTATTTGCAGACTGCTTCTCCCGAGAGGACTTGGGCGAAGGTGGCTGGTCCCTTGAGGGTTTGATAGCTGTAGTCGAAGAGGTTGTTGCGTGCCAGGGTGGATCGAGGTGACTTGAACAGATGACCATTTTACGAACATTCCTCCGGGTTCTTATACTCCTGTGAGGCTGGTGCTCCGAGGTTTTTCGTTCATAGTCGGTTATCAAGTCCTCAGCATGTAGGTCTTCCTTGGCAACCCATTGATCGTGTGCTGGTGAGTATCCTTTCTATCTGACGAGATATTGCAGCTTCTTTCCTCGGCCATGGGCTCGCTTGCCAAGGATTTGTTCTACTTCCCACTCTTCTTGTCCTTCTATCTCCTCGGGTGGTGGCTCTATAAAGTTCTGTCCATGTTCCTTGGTCTCCAAGAATGGGGTGAGTAACGAGGTGTGAAAGACGTCATGAATTTGCCAAGTTTCAGGGAGGTGGAGCTTGTATGCCATGGACGAAATGTTAGTGGCTACCTCAAAGGGTCTGTACCGCTTTGGGGATAACTTTGCACTATCGTAAGGTCGCTTGATGTTTGTCCCTTCCAACCAGACTTTTTGCCCTTCTTTGTAGCCTTTAAACTTTGTTTCCTTGATGAGTCCTTTCTGCGCTTTGCTTATGGCCTCTTGGGCGGCAGTTCGGACTTCTTTAATATGTTTCAGTCTTGTGTCGATGTCGGGGATGTCTGTCCTTGTCGTTGGTTGGTGTGCTTGAGGGGTGTAGCCGATAATGAGGTCGTAGGGTGTTTTCTTTGTCGTGGAGTGTGGCCAGGAGTTCCTTGTGTATTGAGCGAGTGGTAGCCAATTTTCCCATTGATTTTGTTGGCTTGTGCAGTAGAGGCGAAGGTATTGTTCCAGGGATTGGTTTGTGTGTTCACTTTGCCCATCGGTTTGAGGATGGTAGGCTGTGGAGATGTTCTGTTTGATCCCTAATAGCCAGCAGAGTTCTTTGCCGAAATTTGAGGTGAACCATGGATCTCTGTCGGATATTACCTTGGTGGGTATCCCATAGTGGGGGAACACCTGCGTGGCGTATAGCTTCGCCACTCCTGCAGAATCAATCGCTTCATTACAGGGAATAAAGATTGACGCTTTGGAGCAATCATGGTCAGTGATGGTCAAGATCATGTCGTACCCTTGGGATTCTGGCAGTTTTTACGATGAAATCAAGGGCAATGACTTGGAATGGGAGCGCTTGGGGGTCTGTTGTAATTGGGAAGGTCGCTGGTTTGTTGGGGTGCGTATTGATCTTTGACATTTGACAGTTTGCGCATCCTTTGATGTAGGCTGTGATGAATTCCTTCATTCTCGGCCACCAGTAGAAGGTTGAGAGCATCTCCAAGGTTTTGGAAATTCCAGGGTGCCCTGCAGTTGGTGAGTTGTGAAATAGTTTTGTCACCCCCCTCTTAAGATTGTTGTTTCCCACAACAACGAGTGCACCAGCTCTGGTCCAGATGTCTCTGTACTTTTCCAGCTTGTGGGTGGCTCTCCATCGTCGTATGGTTGTGTGGTCGATAGTTTGTGCCTGCATTATCAGTTTATCCAAGTCAAAAGCTGACCATTCTGCTCCATCTTCCAGTTGGACGCTTCGTGCCTTCATGAGTTTCATGTCTCCTTCGTCATCGCTACCTACCAATGTGTCATCGTCGTCTGAGTCGTAATCTTCCAGTTTTGTCCGCGTTGCTTGGTATGTGGTGGTTGGGGCTGTTGGGGAGGCGAAAAGGTGGTCAGGGAGGACAATTACCAGTTCATTGTCCTCCTCTGGGGCTAGGTCTAGTCGTCTGGATAGTACGTCCGCTCTGTTTACTGCTCCTGGTTTATATACTAACTGTATATGGTAGTCAGCCAGTTCAGCAACATACCCATTGACTCTTGGCCCCAACTTGTGTGGCTCTCGATAGTATTGTAGGTTCGCGTGGTTGGTGATTACCAGGACTGGGTAGGTGGAGTTTCGTAGAAGGTGTTTCCAGCATCTTAGTCCTCTGATGACTGCCAGCAGTTCCCTATCATAGATAGGGTAGTTCTGTTCCGTCTTACTGAAGGTTTGGGAGTGGAATCCAATGGGGCGAAGCAGGGGGTTTCCCCTGCGATCCCTTTGTTCTTTGTCTGCTTGGTAGAGGATTGCTCCTGTTGCGAATTGAGAGGCGTCGACGTATAAGATAAATTGCTGGTCCGGGTCTGGGGGAATTAGCACCGGTTTGGATGTTACCAAACCTATGAGGCGTGTCACTGCTTTGGTACAGGCTGTATTCCATGCGAACTCTTTCCCTTTTTGTAGTAAATCTGTAAGTGGTTTAGCGATGTTGGCAAAGTTTGGGATCCAAGGGCGATGGTAGCCTAGAAGTCCCAATGTGCTTCACACTTCCTTGACATTCTGGAGCGTCGTTGGCCAGTCTGTTATACCTGCAATTTTTGCTGGGTCGATCATGAGCTCACCATCCTTGACCCTTATGCCTAGGTAGTCGATTTCTGTTTGGTTGAATTCGCACTTGGCCAGTTTGAGGTACAGGGAGTGTTGTTCCAGGATGTCGAAGTAAAGGTGGCAGATTTCTTCATGTAGTGCTTCTTCCCCTTTTCCAGTCATGACAATGCAATCGTCCATGTAATGTCTGAACTTTCCAGGGTATTTAGCATATAATGGTCGCAAAACATCATTACCCATTCTGGTGAAGGTGGCCGGAGCGTTGCATAGTCCAAATGGCATTATGACCCATTCATATAGTCCTCTGCTTGTTTTGAATCCAGTTTTGTAGGTGTCTTCTGTCCTGATGCGAATGTTGTTGTATCCCGCTCTGATATCAAACTTACTAAACAGTGTTTTGCCTCTCAGGTCCTCCAAAATTGATTGGATGCTAGGGAGGGGTGTGACATCCATTACCGTGTATTCATTGAGCTTCCTATAGTCATGTACGATGCGGTGAGTGCCATCCTTCTTTTTTACCATGAATGTGGGAGATCCATAGCAAGATGAGGATGCTACAATGTAGCCTTTGTCCAGGTTGTCATCAAGGTACTCATCTAGGGCCTTTTGTTTGTCTTTTGACAGAGGGTACACCTTACTGTTAATTACCTCGGGTGTGTTGTTTTTCAGGTTAATCTCGTGGTCCCAGGGGCGGTGTGGTGGTAATTGCCTTGCCTCTTTTTCTGAAAATACTTTCCAGTGTCATCTGTATGCCGTAAGGATTGTTGCCTCCATGTTTACCTTGCTTGCATCATAGGCTTTTTCAGCCATCTGTTGGGTGAGTGTTGTTTTGTTAAGTTCCAGGGGTTCAGGGGTTACCTTCCTAATCGTCATGATCAGTTCGTCCCCTTCTTCCAGTTGAGCAATTGCTTCTTGCTGGATGTGTCGGATATATTCTTTTTGCATCATGTTACCTTTGACAAGAGTTTCTACTCGCACCCTTGGTCCTTTTATTTCTGCTTCTGGCCAGTTGATTTCTGGGTTGAACTTGGCGAGCCAAGGGTACCCAAAGATAAACCTATCTTTTCTGAGGTTAGTAACATAGAAGCAAACCCTTTCCTTTGTATCTCCTCTGGAGATCATTAGGTCGCAGTAGTTGGTAACACTTCCTGCTTTATTTTCGGTACCGTCGATGTTTCTTACCGGTCTTGCTTGTTCAAGCTTCTTGGTTCCTAATCGTAGCCTTGCTACTGTTTTGTAATCGATGAAATTTTCTGTTGCTCCACTGTCAATAAGAGCAATCTCTTCTGCCTTGCCTTTGAACGAGTATAAATCAAACACTAATTTGACTGAGTCGTGTCTGGTTATGTACATCTTTCTTAAGCATAGGGCCCTAACTATGGCAGTTAGCTTCGGGCCAGTTAAAAATCCTGCGCACCATCTGCTATGGCCATGCGCTTCTCCTCATCCATGCCCTGCAGTATTCCCCATAGCTCTTTTGGATCCATGTTGCTGATGGTGTCTTTGAGGGACAGCTGTTCTTTGGGAGGTTCCTCTGCCTTTGCTGCTCTGATCGTTGTTCCTCCTCCTCCTTGTCCTTGCTTTTTTTGAGGGCAGAAGTGGCTGATATGGCTGGGCTGTCTGCAACGGAAGCACGTGCCTTTCTTACTCAGTTTGGCGTGTTCTTGCTCGGAGAGGGGTGTGAATATATGCCCTGCGTCTACGTCCATCGAGACTACCTGGTTGTTGCCTTTGCTTTGATAGCTGGTTTGTGGGCGGCTGTTCTGGCTTCTCTGCTGAGGTGGGACATAGTTCCGAAGGCCCAGCATAGTTGCCCACTTCCTCTGTGCTTCTGTGCGATTGTTGTTTGTTTTTTGGGTTAGGCCAGCATTTTTGAGCTCCTTGTACACTGTCTGGTGCTCCCTGGCCCTCTTTTTCCACTCTTCCAAGGTGGCTGGAGCTGGGGAGCAGTGGGTAATGATTTGGTGGAGTAACTTGGGTTGTAGACCGTCTTTAAACTTGGCTATAGCTCCTATGTCGTCTCTTCGGTACCCTGCCGTCTCTCTGAGTCTTTCAAACTCGGCTGTGTACGTGTCAAGGTCGTCTCCAGTCATCCTGAGTTCCTGGAACTTTTGGAGGGCGGTGAGGCAGGCGTCGGTGTCGGTAAAGGTTGTCCTAAAGTCTGCCTCAAAGTCATCCCAAAGGGAATTATCCTCCATTTTGCGTGTTCCCATCCTGACTAGGTCATGGAGCCATATCCTCTTACTTTTGGCCCATGCGTCGACTTTTGGGCCGGTAATATAGGAGAGGCAGAGTGCTGTCTTGGTAAAGGGAACCTGGAAGATTTTTTTATCCCAGTTGATAAGTTCGTAGCCCAAGAATCTGTCAAGGAATTCTTCTGACTTGTCCCTATCTCCATTGAAGATCGGGGGTGCCAGTCCTACTGGAGCTCCATTTCCTGGGTTTGTTTGTCCTGTTGGTTGTGGGGGTAGTTCTACGGCTGTGGTGTTGATTTGTTCTTCTTGTTGAGTCTTCATGTCGGTTACTGACTGTTCTTCTTGAGGAGGACTGGGTAGGTACGTTTTAATTTTTCCTTCTTCTGCTTCCTTGTCAGTTTCTCTCCACCAGCCTAGTCCGTTCGATCCTGGGGATAGTTGGTATTTCTTTCTGGTGTACCAGTTGGGGTCTTCGTCATCTCCTTCTTCAAGAACAAACCAATGATCTCCTGTTTGAGTTACCCCTTCTTTATTGGTGTGTCTGAAGTTGTAGAATTCAACAGCTCTTTCTACGTTCTTGCTTTTGGCATAGTAGCCCTTGTGGCCTGGATTTGGGACCCAATATGCTTTCCCTTTTACGTGGGCTGGTAGGTCGTCTCTGGTTCTTCTTTGTACTGCAACTGGGGTGTCTGGGTCTTCTGGTAGATATAGTTCTAGTGCGGCCAGCTTGTCTGTGGGGTTAAAGCCTGACTTATGTTACGCTCCTGCGGGCGCAAGGGCCAGACGTTGGCAAGTTGAGGTCTGGGTGCACGTTAAGCAGCACTAGAAGGTCTTGATTCAATGGGGGCTGGTCTCCCTACTCAGCGAGCACTTGCAAAGCAAGGCTAAGTCAATAGGCAAGTAAATGTGATCTGTGCAAAGGTCTAAGTCGACAATGAAGTGATCCCCCTCCTCAGAAGGTCTTTGCCAGTAATTCTTGAATCGAAATTGGTCCAGTGGCCTTCCCACTTTGTATGCCAATGACCAGAAAGTTGCAAGATTGATTTAAGTCAGGCTTAAGGCCCAACCGTGAGTGATATGGGTTTATATACATGTTGCAGTCCATCTAGGACGCTTGGTGAGTCAGGTAAGTGAAAATAGCGACGAATGGCCTTAAGGGCTCTTGGGTCGAGTCAGAGTAGCAAGCGAAGGGACGATAATGAGTACTAGGGATCAAGGTGGTAACGATGGGGTGAGTCACAATAGCTAAGCGAAGGTAGAATGATGGTAGCTAGTGGAGAAGTTTTATGGGAGGGTAGGTAGAGAGTCCGAGGAGATAAGGAGTAGCAAGCGAGATGGAAGTCAAGAAGGGAGAAAAGGTGAGCGGTGGTAAGTCCGAGGGGGCAGATCATAACAGTTGGCCATTGTATAACGCCACTGATTTTCAGGGGGTCCATGGAGACTCGTCCCTCTTCTATCCGTAGGCCTAGGTAGTCGATAGATCGGGCTTGGAAAGTGCATTTTTCCGGCTTTAGAAAGAGGTCGAAAGCGAGGAGTTGTTTAAGGACACGGTGAGTGAGGGCGTCCAGCTGTGCTAGGGTTTTTGCAAAGATGAGGATGTCGTCCATGTAGACTATGACTTGTCCTTCTTCAATAAGGTCTCGTAGGACCATATTCATGAAGCGTTGGAAGGTTGCCGGGGAGTTGCAGAGACCAAAGAACATGACAAGGGGTTCATAGAGCCCCAATGGGGTTTTGAAGGCGGCTTTCCATTCGTCGCCTTCCTTGATTCTGATGTTGTTGTATCCCCATCACACATCGAATTTGGTAAAATAGCATGCACCTTGGAGTTTATCGATTAGTTCGGGGATAAGTGGTAGTGGGTAAGCATCTTTGACTGTCACTTCGTTGAGTGCGCGGTAATCTTGGACTGGTTGGAGAGATCTGCCTTTCTTCTCTACGAAGAAGAAGGGGCTTGCTACTGGGGCATTAGATTTTCAGATGGTCCCACGTTGTAGGTGTTCTGCTAGGAATTCCGTTAGGGCTTTCATTTCGTCTGGGGTTAGTCGGTAAATCCCACAGTCCTTTCTGGTGGCGTTAGGTTTTAATTTGATACCATGGTCCCATGGACGCTGCTGGGGTAGGTGTTGGGCGGCTTGGTCATTGAAGATGCGTTTGTACTAGAGGAACTGTGGGGGAATGATTTCTTCCAATAGACGTAGGGTTTTCATGGTCTGGGCTAGTTGCGTGGCTGTGGTGGTTTTTGCTCGTATATGGATCGCTGCAGTTTGGAAGGCTTGTTCAAGTTTGTTTTCAAGGTTGAGGGGGTCTTTGTGTTCTGTGGCAATAAATGCGATTGCTGCATGCAAGGGAAAGTTTGGTTTGTCAAGTGTGTCTTCGTGGTTGATTTTGATGCTTTAAATGTGAATGGAGTGGCAAAGGGGTGGTTGCTTGGTAACTTTGCATGTCTTGGGGCAGCGAGATAATTCGAGGGTGTCTTTCTCCCAATCGATGATTGGGTTGTGGTAGCGTAGCCAATCGGTTCTGAGGATGATGTCATAATTTCCGATGTTAGTGACGTAGAATTCTGCTTGTTCGTTGTGTTGTGTCGGGGGTTTTCCAATCCTGAGTCATTGGATTGTGGTATGGGATATCAATCCACCTTTGTTTTCTGAGCCATCAACATTTTGGGCTGGTAGAGGTTGTCTGAGGGTTCACAGGGTGAGTTTGTGTTGTTTGGCGAAGTTTTCATGGATTATTATCCCTTCAGCGCCGCTATCCACTAGTGCACGTGCACTGATTTCTTTCCCACTGATTTTCCCAACAAGGAACACTCGGAGTGCAATGGAAGGAGAACGTATATTTCTAATCACTTCCGGAGATACAGGGTCCGAGTCAAGAGTATCTAGAATCACATAGCGATTCAGGGTAGCGTGGGTGGGAAAGCGAACCATTCCTACAGACAGTGTGGCTGTGGAACGTCTTAAAAATCCGAAGGGGCTGAGTGCGGTCACTCAATTACGTCCGTTAAGTCGTTCCTCCAAGTTATCACTTGGGCGACAGAGACAGGGGCTTTGCTTGGCTCTTCAGGGGTTTCTTCTATTGTAGCCGAGCTTCTTACGCGGGTTCCTGGGGTGCCTTGGCGATTAGCCGAGCTTTGATTGTTTTGGTTCTTGCCGATCGTGTTCTTCCTAAGACGGCATTCCCGGGCCATGTGATTAGGTTTGCCGCAATACAGGCACAACTTCTCTTTGAAGCGCCGTTCGCGTTCTTGCTTCAAAAGTGGGCCCCACGGGTTTGTCGGGCATTCGTCCCATTCCCCTTGATACAGATTGATCTGCAGGGGTGATTCTTCCCCCGTGGTGGTACTTCTGGCGCGTGCAGGACATTGTCCTTGGGCGTGGAATGCGGGGGTGTTATAGAGGTGGTAAACACGATCGAATTCACGTGCTTTCTCCACTAATTCCGTTAAGGTGGCGGGCTGGGGCAACAGCCCTAGTAGCTTGGTATGTAGTCCTTGATTGAGATTGACATGGAAAGCATACATGCACGTAGATTCATCTACTCTGGCGCGGGATGCATGGGTGGACCATTCTTGGTACCATTCATTGAAGGGGTGGTTCCCTTGACATAAGGAGTGCATAATAGTCGAGGCTTCTAGCGCCAACTCAGCTGGAATAAAGTGTGCTGCGAAGGTTTTCTTGAAGGCGGCCCAAGTTCCGTAATTGATCGGCATCTTCTTTAGTGCTTCATTAGCGCATTCCCGAGCCCAGTCGCCGGCTGGGGTTCCAAGTTTAAAGTGTGTCAGGGTGGCAGAGACGTTTCTGCTTTCGTCGGAAAACATTCCATCGTTGAGATAGTAGTAGTTGGCTAAGCTGGACCAGAATGTCTCAGCATTGCTGGCTTTGCCGTTGAATGGCTCTGGGGAGGTTCCGAGGGGTTTGTTTGATGCCGGAGTTGCCATGGTTGGTGTGCGTGTGACAGGTGGTACCAGGGCTTTTTATGGCGTGGGCGAGGAGTGTCTAAGGGGTGCTGTTGGTAGTCTGGTGCTAGTCTGGGGTGTCGGGAGTGTCGTGGTGATGCTAGGTGTCGGTGGGACATTTCTGCTAGGGGTTACTTGTGAGGTAGATGCTTCTGGCTCGTTGAAGGATCCTGGGATGGGTGATAGGATAGAGGATACTGTTTCCTCATCTGTGGAGTCGAAGTTTACTAGTCGGTTGTTGTTGTAAACCCACTGTCGTGCAGAGTTACTCCAGCAGACTGGTTTTCCATTGTAGTCACCTTTTCCGGTGTTGGAGTTGAACTTTTCGATATGTTCGGCTCCAGGGTGTCCAGCACAGTATATTTCTGCTGTGATTTCTTGGTTTCCTTCTAAGAAAAACCACTTTCCATCAAGATTAGCAGTGTAGACTGCCTTGTCTTGCCACTTGGCTAAGAAGAAGGGGTCTTCATTGTCTTGGCTTATATGGGCAGCTGGTTTGAGGAAGTCAAAAGGGATGAGTGCTTGTTCTTCTGGGGTCGGTTTTCTTTTTGTGGTCATCCACTAGATTCTGGGGGTTATTGTCCAGGAGGTGTTGTTCCAGGGGTAGAAGATGTTGAAGGCGGGTTCTAGGATAGGGCGATCGGCTGAGTTGTGCCTGATTTGTCTCCGAATATAACAATATTCTTCGTTTACACCGTGTTGGGACAAGGTGGTGCGTACTTTCCAAAGTAGATTTTGGAAGTTTAGTGCTCCTGTCGAGAATTCGCTTGTTTCAGTGAGTGTGTGCGTGTACACCACGTAAGGGTGTTCTCTGTTATTCCACGCCTCTTTACAATGCTCTTTAAATTCAAGCTGTTCCCTTCTATTTCTCGTAGGGAGTACGTCAGACAAGTAGATTTGTTCGGGATAAAAATAGCGCAATTCAACGGGTACAGGGGGCACTGTTTCCGAACCACTACTATGCTCTGCTCTAGGGAACGGTCCTATCTGTCTCCGTAATAAAGGGACAGCAGGATTTGCTGGGAGACATTGTGCTGGATGAGACTGGGGGGCGTAGACTGGGATTGGAGCTGGGGGTTCTGAGTTTGGGGAGTGTTCGTTTGTTGGAGCAAGGAATATTCCGGGGCGTCTGGGGTGTGGTGTTCCAGGTGCGGCTGGTAGGTTTGGTTGGGTCGATTGTGACCTTGCAAAGTGGGGTCTTCTTGGTGCCAGGATTTTTACTTTAATGGAAAGGGAGAACTTGAGCTCCAGGAGTCCACAGGACTATGTTTTCTGGAGTGGGTGGAGTGTCTGGGCGATAGTTGCAATCGCAGACTTCTTTCTTGCACAGGCAATTGGTGGGATGGTACATGTTCCACTCAGGGGTTCCCCAACCATCGTTAACTGAAGGGGTGTATTCTGAAGTAGGCAGTGATTCTACTGCTGTAGTGGACGTGGGTGGTGCTGGCACTGGTGTGGGAGTGGGTCTAGGTTTCTCTCTCGGTTTGGGGGACTTCTGGGTCGGTTTAGTGCTGGGTGTGCCGATCAGAGGTGATGGGACGTAGATGTTGGTTGGGTCTATGGTTCTGGGGTCTGAGTTATCAAGGGTGACGTCCCAAATGAGGTCATTCCACTTGTAGGTGTATTCTCTGCCATCTGCTTGTACAAAGTGGTAGACGGTGCCTTGGCGGGTGGACTGGGAGACTAGCTTAACTTCTGCGAAGGTTAAGCGGACTTCTTCATGGGTAAGTCGGTAGGTTGTAAGGAAGTGCAGGCATCTTCCTTCAGAAGGTCTCATTGATAGCCGAGGGTGGGGGTAAGATGTGGGTTCTCCACAGATAGTCTTCTTCTTCTGTGAGGGTGAGGTTGTTAACGGGTTCTCCGCCAATTAGGCGTTGCTTGAGATGCCAATATAATAGTTGTTGGCGTGACTGGAAAAGGATCGTCGAGGGTTTGTCTATGAGTGCGTCGTACTTGTGCTGGGGAGAAGGGTGCCAAAGGGGAGTAAGTCAAAGAGGAAGGCCCAGATGTGGGTTTCAGAGGACCAGCAGTCGACTTTGCTGTGACTGTGTGCGTCAATGACTGTCTTTCAGGGAAGAGTTGTTCTAGTAAGGTGTCATAGTGCGGTGCAAGGAGTCGATGACGGTGGTAGGCAATTTGCCTTTCTTTGTCCTCACTCAGTGTT
>WTXJ01000303.1:0-13507 GCA_022376545.1 Russula dissimulans
ACCGATCCCTTCAGACTACTTGAAGACCTACTACCTCTGCACAGGTACGACGAACGACTGACCGTGACACCAACCCCTGGCTGTGTGGGATACTAGACGGCACACCTGCTAGTAGTCGAATTAGACCGTGGACACACCGCACTTACTTGCATTGTCAGATAGAGCAGCACTAGTGTGCGTCAGGCTCTCGAACCAAGTCTTGGACCGCTATCCAAGCAAGAACTGCTGAGTAGGGAGACCAGCCCCTGAACGTAGAGTGTGCTTAAGCACCTGAACACCGAACTGCCAACGTCTGGCCTTTACGCACCGCAGGGTGTAACACGAGGGGGGTTCTGAGAACATTTGCTTGATTAAATGAGTGGCAGCTCTGGTGTGGATGAGGGAGCGGGTGGTGTTCATCAACACGACGTCGTTGCGTTGTTGTTGTTCGGTTAGTTCTTTTATGCGGGCGGCTAACATACCCTGACGGTTTTTCTGTGCGCGGTAGCAGACAACTTTGGCTATTAATCCGGGGTCTGCCATGTGGTGGATGTATTGGTTGATGATCTCGGCCATGGTGGATTCTGGGTTGAAGGCCGATAGGTGGTCATCCCAGATATCTTTGTTGTCGGTGAGATTGGGGCGGGTGTCAGCGCGCCGTGCTCGTAATGGCTGTCGGTAGACTGGATGTCCCTTGCCAAAGGTCCCCTCCAGCGTGGTGTCTTCACTGTCAAAGACATACTGAATGTATCCCGCTCTGGTGTCTCCCGGTTCCCCTGGCATTGGGATCCACATGACATAATGCTCCGGGTTTGCCACCTCGTATCGCATCCACCCGGCACCTGGGTGGTCTGGGTCATTTTCTTTTTTGGAGTTGCCCAACTCCGTGTCCACCCCTTCAGCCTCCTCGCACGCCGCTACTTGGGTGTCTCGCCCCTTCCCTTTATCTTCAGGGGCGGCTGTTAGTGTCTGACCTTTGTCCTCATTATTGGTCAAGACATTTCCTGCCCATTCTACTAGAACGGGTGAGTTTGGGATGGTATCCCCTGAGGCTGGGGAGCGGGCGTGGCCTCGTCCAGTGCCGTGCGAGCTGAATGGACGTACTGTTCAAGGAGGTTGTCGTACCTCCTGGCCACTTTGTAGGATGTCATGAAATCTAGGATGTTGGTTGGTAGAATTGGTAATGCTGCGAGTTTCCTGGCAATGAATGCTGCTTTGCTGTATCTGGCTCTCTGGAAGTCTGTTGGAAACTCCCCATGAGTGGTGTGGTACTCGCCAAGTTTCCGGCTGTCCTCCCAGAGTTTCTGCAGTCGTGTTGACTCATTTCTATGGCCAGTTGCACACCAAGTGAGAGGGTGACTATTAAGATGGTCAGCCCCAGGACGTAGAGGAGGATCTGAAGGTCCCTGTTGCAGGGGCACAGGGAGCGGTTCTGGCGAGGGGGTTGGGGGCACTCCACTTGTCGTGGCAACTGAAATCTGAGTCGTGGCGGGAGCAGCCGTCCCTCCGATGGGAATGGGTGCCAACTGTCCGCCATGTTGGGTCTGGAAGATGATGGTGGCAGTGGGAAGGAGGTCAGTTGGCGTGGTGGGGCATGGTGGGGGTAGGCTGGTGGCAGTTGTTTGGGTGGCATTTTGTTCTTGGGACATAGGTCGATAATGTTTCTTTGGGGGTGGTTGATGGGGGTGAAGAAGAGTGGTAGAGTGGATGGTTGCCACTTGACTTTTTCTCAGGGTTCTTATACTCCTGCGAGGTGTGCGCTCTGTTTGTCGCATTTCGTATGCATCAATGAGTTCTGATGTGCTCATGTCGGATCTGTTGACCCATTGATCGTGCGCGGGAGCGTATCCTTTCCATCTTACGAGATACTGCAATTTTCTTCCTCGGCCGTGGTGCCGCTTTCCGAGGATCTGTTCTACTTCCCATTCTTCTTCGCCTTTTATTTCATCTGGTGGTGGTTCGATAAAATTGCGTCCGTGTTCTTCAGTCTCCGTGAAGGGCATGAGAAGTGACACATGGAACATGTCGTGGATCTGCCATGTTTCAGGGAGGCGGAGTCTGTACGCCACTGGGGATATTTTGGTGACTACCTCGAAAGGTCTGTATTGCCTTGGGGAGAGTTTGGGGGAGTCATAAGGTCTCTTGATGTTTGTTCCTTCTAGCCAGACCTTTCCTCCTTCTTTGTATCCTTTGAACTTGGTTGCTTTGACCAGCCCTTCTTGCGCTTTTCTCATGGCCTCTTGGGCCTGTCTGCGGGCTAGTCGGACGTTGTCGATGCGTTTGTCAAGTACTGGTATGTCGGTTTCTCTGAGTGGTTGGTGTGCTGTCGGGGTATATCCTAATATCATGTCATAGGGGGTTTTCTTCATAGTTGCGTGTGGCCAGGAGTTCTTTGTGTATTGTGCGATTGGTAGCCATCTGGCCCATTGATCTTGGTTGTTTCCACAGAAGGCTCGTAGGTATTGTTCTAGGCTTTGGTTGGTGCGTTCACTTTGTCCATCTGTCTGTGGGTGGTACGCTGATGAAATGTTCTGTTTGATGCCAAGCATCTTGCATAGTTCAGTGGTGAAGTTGGCAGCAAACCTAGGGTCTCTGTCGGAGATAATCTTGCGGGGGATGACATAGTGTGGGAAGACTTGTCTTGCATAAAGTTCTGCTACTCCAGGGGTGTCAATGGATTTGTTGCAGGGTAGGAATATGGCTGCCTTAGAACAGTCGTGATCTGTAATTGTTAGAATTGAGTTGTATCCGTTTGAGATGGGGAGTTTGACGATGAAGTTGACTGCAATCATTTGGAATGGTAGGGTGTTTGGTTCAGTGGTGATTGGGAAGAGAGTAGGTTTGGTTGGATGGGTGTTCACTTTTGTCATTTGGCATGTTGCACACCCTTTGACATAGCTTGTGGTGAATTCTTTCATGCCCGGCCACCAGTAGTATTTGGCCGTCATGAGTAGTGTTTTGGTGATTCCGGGGTGCCCTGCTGTTGATGTATCGTGAAAAAGGGAAATTACCCCCCTCTTAATGTCGTTGTTTCCCACAACAACGAGTGTGCCGTTCTTGGTCCATAGTCACCCGTTCTTTGAGAGTGAGTGGTTGAGCCACCATTGCTGGATGGTGGCTCGCATTTCTCTTTGGTCATTCATGATTTTGTCATCTAGGTATTTGGCGGATAGTTCTGATCCGTCAAGTAATGTTGCAGCCCTTGCTTTGAGAATGGGGATGCTGTGGTCCACCAATTCCATTTCTCCTGACTCGTATCCTGAGTCGTTGTCTTCAGGGGTGTTCTTTTGTCTGGTTGTCGTGTAATTTCGTGTCAGGGCGTCTGGGGGTACAAAGAGGTGGTTGGGTAGTGCTATAAGGAGTGGGTGGTTGTCCGTATCCGGTGTGAGGTCTGGTCGTCTTGACAGGGCGTCAGCGCGATTGGTAGCTCCGGGTTTGTATACCAACTGGATATTGAAGTCTGCGAGCTCGGTGATGTATCTGTTGACTTGCAGTCCGAGTTTGTGTGGTTCTCTGTAATATTGTAGGTTGGCGTGGTCAGTAATGACTATCACCAGTGTCATCGTATTCTGTAATAGGTGTCGCCAAGTTCGTAGTCCTTGTATGACCACAAGTAATTCTTGGTCATAGATGGGGTAGTTTTGTTCCATTTTTGTGAAGGTCTGGGAGTGGAACCCTATAGGTCTCAGTAGGGGGTCTCCTCACTTGTTCATTTGTTCTTTGTCGGCTTGATACAAAATGGCTCCGGTGGCGAACTGGGATGCGTCGACGTACAGAATGAATTGCTGGTCTGGGTCTGGTGGGATTAGGACTGGTTTGGACGTGACTAGCCCGATCAGTCTTCTTACTGCCATTTCACAGGCCGCGTCCCATGTGAATTCTTTACCTTTCTGTAGTAAGTCCGTGAGCGGTTTGGTGATTTGAGCAAAGTTAGGGATCCAAGGTTGGTGATACCCGAGGAGTCCGAGGGTGCTTCTTACTTCTTTGACGGTTTTGAGGGTGGTCGGCCATTCTTTAATGCCAGCGATTTTTGCGGGGTCGATCATTAGTTCCCCATCTTCTACCCTGATTCCTAGGTAGTTGATGGCCGTTTGGAAGAACTTGCACTTTGCTGGTTTCAGGAATAGGTTGTGTTGTTCCAGTAGTTTAAAGAAGTCATGACAGATTTTGATGTGGAGTTCCCATTCTCCTGTTCTGGTCATGACGATACAATTGTCCATGTAATGCCAGAATTTCCCAGGGTATTTTGCATAAAGGGGCCATAACATGTCGTTTCCCATACGGGTGAACGTACCGGGTGCGTTGCATAGTCCAAAGGGCATTACCACCCATTCGAATAATCCTTTGTTGGTTTTGAACCCGGTTTTGTACTCGTCTCCTTCGGTGATCTGTATGTTGTTATATCCTGCTCTGATATCGAACTTACTGAACAGCATTTTGCCCCTTAGTTCTTCTAGGATCGATTGTATGCGGGGAAGGGGTGTGACATCCATGATGGTGTATTCATTCAATTTTCGGTAATCGTGTACGATGCGGAGTGTTCCATCCTTCTTTTTGACCATAAAGGTTGGGGAGCTGTACGGAGATGCCAATGCCGTGATGTAGCCTTTATCCAAGTTGTCCGTGATGTATTCATCGAGTACCTTCTGTTTGTCTTTCGATAGCAGGTAGACCTTGCTATTGATTACGTTGGGTGCGTCTGGTTTCAGTTCGATTTTGTGATCCCATTTGTGGCATGGCGGTAGTTGACGGGCTTCCTGTTCCAAAAATACTCTCCAATGTCACTTGAAGACCACAGGGACCGTTTGTTCCATGTTGACCTTCCCAGCGTCATAAGCCTTTTCTGCCATTTGCTGGGTGATGGTTGCCTTGTTGATTTCGATTGCTTCCGCTTTGATTGTTCTGATGGCGACATACAGTTCGCCACCTTCTTTGAGTTGGCTGGTCGCGATTCGGGTTGCTTTGGCTAAGTGTTCTTTTCTGGTTAGGTTGCCTTTGAGTAAGGTTTCCATTCGTGTTTGTGGGCCTTTTACAACCCCTGTCACCCAGTTGATTTCGGGGTTGAATGTCCATAACCAGGGGTATCCGAAGATGAATCGGTCCTTCCCGAGGTTAGTGACGAAAAATCTTTCTCGTCCGGTCTGCTGTCCTCTGGTCACCAGGAGATCGCAATAGTGCGTGATGTCCCTTGCTTGGTTCGACGTCCCGTCTATGTTAATGATGGGCCGTATCTGTTCTAACTTCTTGGTTCCGAGGTGTAGTCTTGCCATGGTTTTGTAGTCCACAAAGTTTTCTGTGGCGCTGCTGTCTACGAGCGCTGTTTCTTCTGCCTTGCCTTGATACATGTGTAGTGAAAACGGCAACTTGATTGAGTTGTGCTTGTTTATGTACATTGTTCATATCTTTAGAGCCCTAACTACGGCAGCAAGTTTTGGGCCTGGTAAAAATCCTGCAGCGCACTAATCACGTGAATTTTACCGCTTCTGATTCGTTTGGTAGCATTTTGAGGACGCCCTCGAGTCCTCTGATCTGTTTCAGGGCTTCGTTGTTACTGATGGTTGCTTTTGGCTCAGCGACCTCCGTGGCGCGGGCGTGACTCGGCTGCCCTTGGTATGGTTTCTTTGGTTTCTGGGGGCAATTGCAACTGATGTGCCCCTGCGCTTTGCAAATGAAGCATGCGCCCTTCTGGTAGAGGTCCTGCCTTTCCTGGCTCCATTGGCCTGGTGAGAACTTTCTGCCCATGTTTCCTGCGTCCACGTCCATGGGGACAACTTGGTTGTTTGTCTGAGGGTTCTTCCCTGACTGGGTTTTGGCCCGTACATTGGGTGCTGTGTTGGTTGGTAGTTTCGTAGCCCAAGATATTGGGCTAGCTGTTGCACGGGGAATGGTTTCTTCGCGGTGACGTTTCTGAGTTCTTTGTACACCATTTGTCGTTCTCTTGCTTTCTTCTTCCACGCGTTCATGGTGGTTGGGGCTGGTACATTGTGTGTGATGATTTCCTGGAGGAGTTTGGGTGGGAGTCCTTCTCTAAACTTGACAATTGCTCCGAGGTTGTCTTCTCTGTAGCCGGACTCTTCACGGAGCCAGTCAAAAGTGGCGATATACGAGTCGATGTCTCCTCTGATCATTTTTAACTCTTGGAATTTCTGTAAGGCATTTAACTTGGCGTCCGAATCGACGTACACCGCCCTGAAGTTGTGTTCGAATGAATCCCATAGCATATTGCTGCTTTGAGGAATTCCATGGACCTTGACTTGGTCCCTGAGCCAGCGCCTCTTGGAATTGGCCCATGTGTCTACATTTGGTCCGACGATGTAGGACAGGCACAGGGCCGTCTTTAGGTATGGGACCTGAAAGGTTCTACTTTCTCCATTGATTAGTTCGTATCCCAGGAATTTGTCCAGGAATAGGTCAGACTTGGCTCTGTTGCCGTTGAAGATTGGGGGTGGAAGGCCGATGAGCCCTCCCTTGCTTTGCCTGTTGCTTGGGGCTTGTACTGTTGGTGCGACTACTGTTGCCGCGATTGTGTCCATGGGCACCGGTCCCGCTGAAGGGGCTGCCGATATTTGTGCCGGCTCTGGGGCAGTAATGATATGCTGCCCTGTTACGATCCACTAGAATGGACCCCATTTTTCTCTTCCTTTCTTTCTTTCTTTCTTTCTTTCGTTCTCATGTGACCGATGACCCCGTGACAGACTAGACTCATGACTCATACCGATCAACTCATATATTGCGCAGCACGATTGATACTCAAGTACCTCGTTTCATAGCTATCACCCCTTTGCTTAAAAACTTACGATTGATGTACTTGACACCTCGTTTCACTTCTCAGACTCGTCCCCAGTGTCCCCTAGACTCATCTTGTAGTTCCCTTACTTCACGCACGGACCACGCCTCTTTACTATAAAAGACCTCTACGATAGACAGTTAGGCCTTAAGCCTGACTTAGTTGAACCTGTATCAACAAGCAGTAGTCTTCAGGGATAATACCCAGTTGAACCCTCTCTTCTCTGTACCTAAGTCTGCGTTGTGACTTAGTGTGAACCGATCTCTTCAGACTACTTTGAAGACCTACTACCTCTGCGCAGGTACGACGACTGACTGACTGTGACACCGACCCCTAGTTGTGTGGGATACTAGATGGCGCACCTGCTAGTAGTCAAATTAGACCGTGGACACACTGCATTTACTTGCATTGTCAGATAGAGCAGCACTAGTGTGCATCAGGCTCTCGAACCAAGTCTTGGACCACTATCCAAGCAAGAACCACTGAGTAGGGAGACCAGCCCCCAAACATAGAGCGTGCTTAAGCACCCAAACACCGAACCGCCAACGTCTGGCCTTTACGCACCGCAGGGCGTAACATAAGTCAGGCTTTCACATCCGACACGCTGGCAGCTCTACCGCTTTCTCTAGCACCAAACCTCAACACCTACATACCCGCACCCAAAAGGAAACAAGATGACCTACCCCGAAGCGTACAAGGGGAAGCTCTCTGGATCAGAGACATCGCTCAACTCGGATACTGGGTCAAGCATGAGAGCAAGTGGTACCCCGTTGAACTTTACAACTATACACACACCGATGAACAACAGAGGATCCACACCGGACACGTGTGGTTCATCCTACTAGAAAATGAAAATGACAGCACTTGGCATACCAGAGGAGCCAACATGGTCAACATCACAAATGACCTAGGATTAGGATGGTGGGATGTAGCGGATCCCAACCATCAAGCAGGACAGCACATGATTACTGCACCAGAACCGGCACAGATATCGGCAGCCCCTTTAGTGGGACCGGTGCCAATGGACACGATCGTGGCCACAATGGTCGCACCAGCACAGCCAGCCCAAAATAACGGGCAAAGCAACGGAGGACTTATTGGCCTCCCATGTTACGATCCGCTGGAACGGACCCCGCTTTTTCCTTTCGTTCTCACATGACCGATGACCCCGTGACAGACTAGACTCGTGACTCATACCGATTGACTCATATATTGTGCAGCACGATTGATACTCAAGTACCTCATTTCATCGTTATCACCCCTTTGCTTAAAACTTATGATTGATGTACTTGACACCTCATTTTATCTCCCAGACTTGTCCTCAGTGTTCTTCAGACTCATCTTATAGTTCCCTTACTTCGCGCACGGACCACGCCTCATTACTATAAAAGACCTCTACGATAGACAGTTAGGCCTTAAGCCTGACTTAGTTGAACCTGTATCAACAAGCAGTAGTCTTCAGGGATAATACCCAGTTGAACCCTCTCTCCTCTGTACCTAAGTCCGCATGGTGACTTAGCGTGAACTGATCCCTTCAGACTACTTGAAGACCTTCTACCTCTGTGCAGGTACAACGAACGACTGACCGTGACACCGACCCCCGGCTGTGTGGGATACTAGATGGAGCACCCGCTAGTAGTCGAATTAGACTGTGGACACACTGCATTTACTTGCATTGTCAGATAGAGCAGCACCAGTGTGTGTCAGGCTCTCGAACCGAAAAGTCTTGGACTGCTATCCAAGCAAGAATCGCTGAGTAGGGAGACCAGCCCCCGAACGTAGAGTGTGCTTAAGCACCCGAACACCGAACCGCCAATGTCTGGCCTTTACGCACTGCAGGGCGTAACATAAGTCAGGCTTTCACATCCGACACGCTGGCAGCTCTACTGCTTTCACTTGCACCGAATCTCAACACCTACGTACCCGCACCCAAGAGGAAAAGAGACGACCTACCCCGCAGCATACAAGGGGAAGCTCTTTGGATCAAAGACGTCGCTCAACTTGGTTACTGGGTCAAACACGAGAGCAAGTGGTACCCCATCGAACTTTACAACTATACACACACCGACGAACAACAGAGGATCCACACAGGACACGCGTGGTTTATCCTATTAGAAGACGACAACGACGGAACTTGGCATACCAGAGGAGCCAACATGGTCAACATTACAAATGACCTAGGATTAGGGTGGTGGGATGTAGCAGATCCCAACCACCAGACGGGGTGTTATGATCTGCCCCCTCGGACTTACCACCGCGTACTTTTTCTCCCTTCTTCCCATCTGTCTCGCTTACTACTTCCTTATCCCCTCGGACTTCCTACTTACCCTTCCATAAAACTTCTCCACTAGCTACCATCACTCTACCTTCGCTTAGCTATTGTGACTCATTTCATCATTACCATCTTGATCCCTAGTACCTATTATTGTCCCTTCGCTTGCTACTCTGACTCGACCCAAGAGCCCCTAAGGCCATTCGTTGCTATTGTTACTTACCTGACTCACCAAGCGTCCTAGATGGACTGCAACATGTATATAAACCCATATCATTCACGGTTGGGCCTTAAGCCTGACTTAGAATCAATCTTGCGACTTTCTGGTCATTGGCATACAAAGTGGGAAGGCCACTGGACCAACTTCGACTCAAGAATTACTGGCAAGGACCTTCCGAGGAGGGGGATCACTTCATCGTCAACTTAGACCCTTGCACAGACCACATTTACTTGTCTATCAATTTAGCCTTGCTTCGCAAGTGCTCGCTGAGTAGGGAGACCAGCCCCCATTTGAACAAAGACCTTCTAGTGCTGCTTAACGCACACCCGGACCTCAAACTGCCAACGTCTGGCCCTTGCGCCCGCAGGAGCATAACACGGGGCAGCACGTTATCACTGCACCAGAACCGGCACAAATATCGGCAGCCCCTTCAGCGGGACCGGTGCTGATGGACACGATCGCAGCCACGATAGTTGCGCCAGCACAGTCAGCCCAAAGTAACAGGCAAAGCAAGGGAGGACTTATTGGCCTCCCACCCCCGATCTTCGACGGCAACAGAGCCAAATCCGACCTATTCCTGGACAAGTTCCTGGGATACGAGCTCCTCAATGGAGAAAGCAGAACCTTCCAGGTCCCATACTTAAAGACGGCCTTGTGCCTGTCCTACATCGTCGGACCTAACGTAGATGCATGGGCTAACGCCAAGAGGTGCTGGCTCAGAGACCAAGTCAAAGTCCATGGAGTACCCCAGAGTAGCGACATGCTATGGGACTCATTCGAACACGACTTCAGGGCGGCGTATATCGATTCAGACGCCAAGTTGAATGCCCTACAGAAGTTCCAAGAACTAAAGATGATCGGAGGGGACATTGACTCCTACATCGCCACTTTTGACCGACTCCGAGAGGAGTCCGGCTACAGAGAGGACGACCTCGGAGCGATCGTCAAATTCAGGGAAGGACTCCCACCAAAACTCCTCCAAGAAATCATCACGCACAACGTACCAGCACTGACCACCATGAACGCGTGGAAAAAGAAAGCCAGAGAATGACAAACGGTGTACAAAGAACTTAGGAACGTCACCGCGAAGAAACCATTCCCCGTGCAGCAATTAGCCCAATACCTAGGGCTACGAAATTATCAAACGACACAACGACCAGCGTACGGGCCGAAACCTAACCAAGGAAGAGCCCCACAGACAACCAGTCAAGTCGTCCCTATGGATGTAGACGCAGGAAACACCGGCAGAAGGTTTGGACCAGGGCAATGGAGCCCAGAAAGGCAGGACCTCTACCAGAAAGGCACATGCTTCATTTGCAAAGCGCAGGGGCACATCAGTCGTGATTGCCCCCAGAAACCGAAGAAACCATACCAAGGGCAGCCGAGTCGCGCCCGCACCGCAGAAGTCGCCGAGCCAAAAGCGACCATCAGTAACGACGAAGCCCTGAAACAAATCGGAGGACTAGAGGGCGTCCTCAAAATGTTACCAAACGAACCCGAAGCGGTAAAAATCCGCGCGATTAGTGCGCTGCAGGATTTTTACCAGGCCCAAAACTAGCTGCCGTAGTTAGGGCTCTAAAGATACGGACAATGTACATAAACAAGCAAAACTCAATCAAATTGCCGTTTTCACTGTACACGTATCGAGGAAAGGCAGAAGAAACAGCACTCGTCGACAGCGGCACAACAGAAAACTTCGTGGATTACAAAACCGTGGCCAGGTTACGCCTCGGAACCAAGAAGTTAGAACAAGTATGTCCCATCATTAATATAGATGGGACATCGAACCAGGCAGGAGACATCACACATTATTGCGACCTCCTGGTGACCAGAGGACAGCAAACCGGACGAGAAAGATTTTTCGTCACTAACCTAGGGAAGGACTGATTCATCTTCAGATACCCCTGGTTACGAACATTCAACCCTGAGATCGACTGGACGACGGGGATTGTAAAAGGTCCAGAGACACGAATGGAAACCTTACTCAAAGGTAACCTGACTAGAAGGGAACATTTGGCCGAAGCAATGAGAGTGGCGGCCGGCCAACTCGAAGAAGGCGACGAATTGTACGTCGCTATCAGAACAGTCAAATCAGAACCAGTCGAAGTCAACAAGGCGACCATCGCCCAGCAAATGGCAGAAAAAGCTTATGACGCTGGGAAGGTCAATACGGAACAAACAATCCCCGCGGTTTTCAAGCGACATTGGAAAGTATTCTCGGAACAGGAAGCTCGTCAACTACCACCACGCCGCAAATGGGATCACAAAATCGAACTAAAACCGGATGCACCCAACGTAATCAACAGCAAGGTCTACCCGCTGTCAAAAGACGAACAGAAGGTACTGGACGAATACATCACGGACAACTTGGACAAAGGTTACATCACGGCATCGGCATCTCCCTACGGCTCCCCGACCTTCACAGTCAAAAAGAAGGACGGAACACTCCGAATCGTACATGACTACCGAAGGCTAAACGAATACACCGTTATTGTCACCGGCTCCCGAGACGGCTAGCTTGTACGCCGTGGACCGGGGTAAGTTCCTGAACCAGCGTTATGATATCCCGCGATACGTACCTTCTGATATGGCCTTCTGTTCTGATGTGATGGGTTGATGCGCCGACCGCCGCCGATTGTGATAGTCTGATGTACCGTTGTCCTGGCTTTATGGGCATAGCCTCCCCTGTACCTATTTATACGTGCCATGTACCACTAGGACTCGCAAGTCGAGTCTTTTCGTCGCTTATACATTGTTGTTCCCCGCTCAGGGCTCGCTGTCAAAGACAAGCCGTCTTTGCAGTCGACCCTCATCTTTCCACTCAGAGTGAACGCGATCTTGGACCTCCCTTGGTCGCCTTCTCTCTAAGTAGGGGTCGTACTCTTCTTCAAGATCTCTCCCGGTATACGGACGGGTACATGTTCGGACTAGCGATCGTCATCGTAGTCTATATCGTCGTCTTCATCGTCGTCCTTTCCTCCCATTGCTATTAAGTGAGCTGGTGAAACCGTAGCGGTGACATCAGACTCGACTTCGAGTCAATACGGCCTCACGAGTAGGCTTCAACCCGACAGTGGAGTTCTTGGAGAACTACCCGGACAAAGATGTCCCACCGCCTAACTCTCACGTCTTTTGGAGAGAAGCACCCGCCTCCCAGAGAAGGAATTACGGAGTACACCTGTTCTACCCGTCAGGAAAATACGGAGAAGGCAAAGCAGCCTTCGTCTACTGGAAAGCCACCACCGAGCATTGGCATATACTAAGCCACAGGGAAGGACAAACCTACCCCAACTGGGGAGACCCAATTCCTGAAGTCGAGGAATTCAATTACCCTCTAGGAGAGGTACCACCCAATTTCGCGTTCGAAGACCACGCCCGAAACGGATCCACCCCATCATCGTCAGACGACGAAAGTTCAGATTCCCAAGAAGCATCGAGTGGCAGACCAAGGTCTGATACCCTCGACCAGCTCACAAAACAAGTCCAGGCCCTCTCAATCGCCCCACCGTCCTATCAAGACACCATGGCGACCCTCGTTAGTACGTCCGCGAGCGCCCCCACACAACAAGCACCCCCTCACAACCCACCTCTCCACCCGTGGTCCCCTCCGCCTCCAGCGGCTCTATACAAAACCGTCTCAACACGGCCATGAGGCGAACAACGATATCAGGAGGCCCCTCAGGAGGAGGAGGCGGCGGAGGAGGAGGTGGCGGAGGAGGAGGAGGCGCACCAGGGCCCGGACCGCCAATTCCCCCACCTCCGGCAGTAGGGCAAGCAGCGGTCGATCCCAAAATGATGGGAGCACTCCCGGCCATTTTCGACGGTAACCGCGAACGAGCAGACGATTTTATCGAAGAGCTCAAAGTGTACATACGCCTTAACAACAACGTAGGGGGCATGAACTCGTACCTCAAGCGCATAGCCCTAGCCCTCACCTTAATAAAAGGACCTCTCGTCGCCAGCTGGACTCGAGACTTCGGCAATTTCTTCGACACCCTCACCGCGGCAGACGACATCCCAGCCACCTGGACAGCCTTCTTGGATGAATTCGCGCATCAGTTCCAAGACACCCAAAGGGAAGAACGCGCCAAATTAAAACTCCAAACGCATCGCATGAAGTGGCCAGAGATTGACCAATACATCTCGCAATTCGAACAGTTGGCCAGAGAAGCTGGCTACACCATCGGCAATTCGGAAACGAAGCAGTTTTTCATCCAAGGTCTCCCGCGAGGAGTAGCCGAGGATGTCA
>WTXJ01000304.1:0-13484 GCA_022376545.1 Russula dissimulans
ACCGACATGCATACGAGCGTGGAAACCAGCCGATCGCGGAGACTGACAGTGTCCAGTCGCCTTACGATGGTTCGTCTCCGCCTGTGGTTTGCTCAGGTCACTACGGGCAGCAAGGGTTGATCCGAGACTAACCGACGAACGCACGTAATCCAATGTGGCACATGGGTAGGCATGGCAGCCCACAGACAAAGCAAGGTATAAAGTGTCCTTGGTTGTTGAATGAAGTCCGAAGATGCCCATTGCCCGAGTAGACCGAGAACACCCAGAAAGATTAAAAGAGATGATTTCGAATGCAAGTCTGCACGGCGGCAAAGTAAAACGTCCAGAATCAGAGAGTGAGAGGGAAAAGAGACGAGAAACTCAGGCGAGAACTTGTGGTTGCACCAGAATAGAAGAGATGAAGAGGGAGGATTGGATTCTACACAGTTTAATGATGCTCTACATGAGCCCTTTTGGAGGATTTATATACACGTCGATTATCCAGAGTAAGGGCCAATAACAATCTAAACACATCGTACTATTCTGGGGAGACAAACGGGTAGTAAGTACGGGCAGCGCGGCGGTATGGGGGTGATCGGCGATAGGTGCGAGAGCGTCGGCTGACGTAGGGAACTGCAAGGTCGCCGCTGGTTGCTGGAGACGTCGAGCAGGCGGCGAATAGTACTGTAGGTGAAGGAAATTAATTAAGAAGAAAGAGACAGAAACAGGCGGACGAAAGGGGTGATCTACGAGGGTCCAATACGAACTGGACTGTCCAAGAGGGGATCGATCGAAATGCAGCGAGGCTGAGCAGGGCAACATCTTTGACATCTGCAGAGCAAGGAGTCTGACGGGGCTTCGGGCGATGGGTACGTCTTCGGGTCGCAGTCCGTTTTGAGGGTGCAGGGAGTTGAGGCGGGGAGATGAGACCCAAAGGCGAGGCTGACAAATCGAATGGGCAGTGGCTCGGATCGGTACACATGGGCGCTCCGAGAGGGCACAAGTGTATGACCACCTACTGCGTTTGCAGGAGCGCTTGACGAACATCTATGACGTCGACGTCCAGAAATAAATAGATGGTTGTCAAAGGTGACCAGTGACTACCCCCGACCCCTATGTCTCGCGGCTCTCGCCTCCTTTCTGCCTCTGCTTTTTCAAACAACAAACAACATCTGATACGTGTCGTCCTGAGTGTTATATGCGCTGAGCCCAAGGAGGAACCGACAGACTTCCACATTTCCCCTTATTAAGGCAGAATGGGGTGGAGCCTTGTTGTCCTCGTCCAGGTCTATCGCATCCATGCCACAGTCGAAAGGCTCGAAAAGGAGATAAGGAAATTTCATGCTCCACGCCTTATGCAACCGCATCCTCATCTACTCGTGGGCGGTCGCTTCTGCAACGTGCTCGAGAAGGAGCTGAGTAACTTCCACGTTCAACGAGTTGTATAGTGGAGTCCAGTTCTGCTTGTCCTGGGCCTTTGGATCTGCGCCATGCTCGAGAAGGAGTCGAGCAAGTTCCACACTCGTCACGTTGTGTAGTGGAGTCCGCTTCTCGAAGTCCTGGGCTGTTGGATCTGCGCCATGCTCGAGAAGGAGTCGAGCAAGTTCCACACTCGTCACGTTGTGTAGTGGAGTCCGCTTCTCGAAGTCCTGGGCTGTTGGATCTGCGCCATGCTCGAGAAGGAGTCGAGCAAGTTCCACTCTCGTCACGTTGTGTAGTGGAGTCTGCTTCTCGAAGTCCTGGGCTGTTGGATCTGCCCCATGCTCAAGGAGGAGTCGAACAAAGTCCACTTCCAATGGACGGGAAAAAAAACTTCTCCCCTGTTTGACGTGCATTGTCACATCTGCACCGTGCTCGAGGAGTCAAGCAAACTACACACTCACCGTTTGGTGTAGGGGAGTACGGTTATGCTTGTCCTGGGCCTTTGGATCTGCGCCATGCTCGAGAAGGAGTCGAGCAAGTTCCACACTCGTCACGTCGTGTAGTGGAGTCCGCTTCTGCTTGTCTTGGGCTGTTGGATCTGCGCCATGCTCGAGGAGGAGTCGAACAACGTCCACACTCTGCGCTTCGTGCAACGGAGTTCGCTCGTCGTCGTTCTGTGCTGTCACATCTGCTCCATGGTCGAGAAGAAACCTAACAACCTCCACGCTTGACGCCACATGTAACGGGGTCGACTTTTCAGAAGAGGCCCAAGCATTCACGTCTTGTCTGCGCTCGATGACAAGGAACTTCGCAACGTCATCCAACCCGTAGAGTGCAGCATAATGTAAGGCAGTTCCTGGCGGCTCTGACGGGCTACTCGATGCCTGGGGTGGAGCTAACTGGAAGGCTTCTGGGTAATATACCCATAGCCAAACTGCAAGGTGTGGCCCGTCCGGGTCAAACAGACGTTTCATCCCATCTTGCGTCTTCGGCCACACACCCTCAAACCGGGCATGGTCTACCAAGTGTTGGGAAGCATATTTAACTAATGGAAGGGTCTTCAGTTTCTTGCGACCGATGTTTTTGTCCAAGTGGAGTAGCACCCCAAGACAGGCCTGCGTGGCAGTCGTGTGAGCAGGTGTCATGGATACGTGGTAACGGGAAATCCTGTCTTCTGCTTTGGAAAGGCGGGCCGAAGTCAAATACTCCTTTACCGAGAAGTGCGAAAATTCAATGACTTGTGAAAAGCCCGTTTCGACGATGGAAAGAAGAGTAGAACATATAGACAGCACATCGTTCCCTGGGTCTTCGGGCCGCAAATCCTCTTGGAACGTGGGAATGGGTCCTACATCGAAATCAAGTGCAAGAAACTCCGCAAGCTCCTCGACGCGAAGAGGTCGGGAAGCTACGGAAACACATTCAAAGAGACGGCGAGCATATTCCCAGTTTTGTTCATCAATACCCTGTAAGACCCGAGCGTAGGTCTCGTCGAGGGTCTCCGGTAGGTCGTATAGAGCGTGCCGAATACGTGCCGCAATACAACGGCGAAGATAAGCCAACTGACAGAAAACCCATCTGAACCTGCAAAGAACAAACGTATTGGCCTGAGGGAAGACCATGGGGATGCATAGTCCTGATGACTTACATCCCGTTAGCTTTCTCATTCAGCACACTGATAACTAGATCCTTGTCTGCCGGTTTCCATCTTCGCACCTTCGCAACAGTGTTAACGACGGACTTGATATAGTCAGCAATATCCTGGACTTGACCGCTCTCGCCATGCAAGGAAATAGAACGGAAAGACAAAGGATCGAGGACGAATTGAATGTCAGTCTCGGGACGACTCGTAACACAAATGTGGAGATTTGGGATCTGTAAGTTGACAAGCCGCGCCACAAGGTCTAGGACTTCGTCCCGGGGAGATTGTATGCCAGTTGTGTTTGGCACCTCGTCTAGTGCGTCGATAACTACGAAAGCTGGGGCTTGTCCCGAGACTTGGAGTACGCTAGTTAAACATTCTAGAAGTGCATTGTGGCCAGGTTGCCGAGAACCACAACCATGTGCCAAATAAAAAGCGGAAAGGATATCAAGATAGGCGTCGGACTGATCACAAAGCTGTACAAGGAGCGATGAAATCAGTTCGTGGCAGTCCTTCTTTTTGTCGTCCCTGAAGTCACAGTAGAAAAAGGCGAGTGATGCTTGTCCCGATTTCCGCATCCCGTTGATGTTCTCGATGATTGCCGAACTGACCAACAATATAACTTCCCTAAAACAGTGATTTCTGGAGATGAACTCACCAAAGAACACTCTTTCCCGATCCCGCTATGAAGACACAAATAATCAGCACCAGCGAAGGCATAAGGGGTCAAAGATGCCGACGTTTTCCACGGATCCATAAAAGTGAACTTAGATTAGACGATTTCCATTCCGAATAAGTGTTGCCTTCAAGAAACCATGTCGCGGTTCCACTATGGTGTGACTTATGTGCGGTATTGTGATTTTTCCACGGGTCTGGAGGAGAGAGCCATTTTTGAAAGTCTTGCTGCAACGTTTTACCTACAACACAACTTTAGCTTTTCTGGTCAGCGACATTGAGAAACAACGGACGCTTGGCCTTGTTCATCTCACTCGCATTTTGTTGTTTGTCTTCTAACTGAGTCAGGCGTAGCACAAGGTTATCGACACCAGCGCGACGTACCTAGAGCTTCCTGAGCACTGTCTGCAGGTCTCTTGCCATCTAGAAGGAAAGAGGGCTCAGCTCGGTGAATGGCGGGTCGACTTGGGGTTTGCGCACCATCTATGAGAACATCAATCTTCCGGTCGAGATTGTAGATCACCGCAAGTGCTTGCGCTCCACTCGCCCGTGACTCTTCCTGGACGAGTCTCTCAAACCGCTGCAGCGCGTGCTCCACCTTTTTGTCCCCCAGAAGCTTCTTCACGAATTTCCCTACGATGCATGCATAAGGCCAAGGAACCGATCGGTGAGCAAGGACTCACTCAATCGCCCCCGTTTCACTTCTTTGGTCTCCAGAGCGAGCGCAGAGATAAGTTCAACGATTATCTCGACAACCACTTCTGTTATTGCCGGTGTAGGAGGAATCTTCACATAAATATTAAGTCGGTTCAAGAACTTTCCGATGCACTCGAGCAGGTCAACGAGCGCATCGAAGCTCGCGCTAACACCTTTGATTGCCTGATAATCCCAGATCTCACTAGGTGAATACAAACGTAAAAAGCGGGAAAAATGCATACCGCGAGTAGAACAGCGAGGCCAGCAAGGATTGCTGTTGCGGGCGGGAATGGCTATCAGATGAGAGTAAGCATCAAAGGCCTATCGATCGATGCCGGCATACCACACTGATACAATTCCTAAGGGTCGAGTTGGTGGACAAGGAATGCAGGACAGGGACTGCAGATTTGAGCGAATTCATGATCTTTCCGTGATCTCGAAGATCACGGAATGAAGACACTTGTTCTTGAAAAAAGGCAGTGATGGACTCGACAGATTCGCATGTTTGAAGCTGCTTGGCGAGAGGATGGTCGGTTAGTCTTGTCCCTGTCTGGCTTTCATAGTTCAGCAGGGCTGCATCGAAGAGGGATTTGAAGCGAGTAGAGCTAGATGACTCGGAGTCGTTCATGTTACTGGGTCAAGCAGATATTGGGTGAAGGGTAAGGGGCCGTGAGAAATCCCCAGCAGGACGGAGCGTGTGCGCTCCCCTAATATTGACAATAGATAACCGCCGGGGTCATGGGATCGAGTTGAGCGCGCGCCAAGATAATCGTGTATGTGGAACTTTGGACCTCCGGCGCAAAACGTCGCTAGGTCATTCGATCACACTGCTGCATTTCACTTCGCGTCCAAACCTGAAATATATCGCCCAGCGCTCAGGAAAAGAGGAAATCGCATGCCGCTGCCGACTCGCACGAACTGCTTGGATCCCTTGACCGTGTTCGATTCTGAAAATGCGGAGTTGCGACTGGGGACATGAGACCACGATGAATGATGACTCGGATGTGGTTCATTTTTGTCAAACCTCAAACCGAGTCGCGACAAGGACAACCGTCAAAACTCTGTCAAAGCGAACTTGAAGACAGCTCCAATCCGTTCTTCCTTATGTAGTCAGAGTTTTCGCAAACGACAAATCCAGTACTGTAGCCACAAAAATGGGTTTAATCACTCCGAGGTCATAAAGGTAAAAAGTCGAAAAGGAACCTACATTTTTTTTGTCACCAGCTCAACTATTTCTGCCACATGTGAATAGGACTTGAAAATTTCATGAAAGTCATCAAACTCATCAATACGGTGGAAAAAGAAAGAAGCATCCATCCCACTACAATCTACCAGAGTGTATTTCAACTCTTACTTGAAATTTTTGATAAGTAGAGAGGTTCACACAATCTCCTGATGCTTATTTTTTCTACGAAATTCAGCTTTTCTTTGAATGATTTGGCGGTCCAGCATTTCGACCTTAGATTCAAAGTCCGACGGAGGGGCTGGGGATGAGACTCCAATTACCCTCGCTATCCAAAATGTCCATGCTGTTTATATTGTTTATAACGATACAATTAGGATTGAGGGTTGCGAGGTGATCATCTGTGGTGCGGTCCATATCCATGGTTCTGGGTTTGGATGTCTGCCCCGCACCAGTCCTTGGCATATTCTCTATCGGTAGTCTGTATCATATAGCCCGTATTTAATCAATATAGTACACCACACGACAAGCAACTGCGCTGCAGCCTTTTGTTCCATAATTGTCCACAGATCGTGGCCCACACTCTACGTCTGACTGGAGCTCCCGTCCAACTTTCTATAAAAGACCCGAGGTCTCTAGGAGTAATACAATGCCTAACAGCGAGATGAACGAAAGGTCTTCCCAAACAATCAGAAATGAAAACGTACTGTGGACGACCTCTGGGATGTTGTGCTTGGTGAGGTCGACAGTCAGATTCGCATCTTTTGGAACATCGAAATCTTCATCCACCCCCGCCAGGCCTCTGACGATCCCCTCGCGGGCTTGAGCATACACACCACGCCTGTCAGTTCTCTCGCAGTACTCGATCGGAGTCGCAACGTGGACGAGGAAGAAGTTGCTAGGGCCCGCTTTGTGCGTGACTGACTCGCGGACTGCCTGTCGGCCTGCTTCGTGAGGGGCAGACGGCGCGGCGATAACTGCTGCGCCAGCGCGCGCGAGCTCAGCTGCAACAAACCCTACTTGCTGCAGGTGATTGAGTCGCTCTTCCCGAGAAAGGGCATGATCTATGAAGTTTCAATACCAAGACAATCTAGGTAAGAGAATCTAATCACCTGGTTCGCGCGCATGATGAATTGAATCTCCTAACAGCAGAGACACACTCCGTCCACCTTGTTCATTGAATACAGTTTGGAGACCTCGAGCGACGGTGTCTTTGCCCGAATTGTACAGGCCAGTCAGGAAAATTACAAACCCCTGTTTCAGACATGGAGGATAACTTTCCCGCAACGTTTTCACGACCGCACTACACCGCCGTGAGAGAAGACATTTGCGATATAGAAGCAGACGTACTCGTAACTGAACCAATCTTGAATAGGAGCACCCGGAATAGGAGCACCCGTCCTTAGCCGCCTTCTGAGTTCCGTCCCAGAAATATCCAATGTTGGCACTCCACTGGGTACTTCATCAGCAGGCATATACTCGTCCGTCGAGGGAAGATATGCCATCTGCTGGAATGGAACCATAATGATCTGCAGTTCATTACGATACTTGGAGACAAGTTCCTGGGCATCGTAAGGGCCATAGAAGCCCTTTCCATGTGAATTTTTTCCGGGGCCAGCGTGATCGCGACCGACAATAAAGTGAGTTGCGCCGTAGTTTTTGCGGATGATAGCATGCCAGACTGCCTCTCGAGGCCCTCCCATGCGCATTGCCAGAGGAAGAAGAGCAAGGTGGGCCATGTCATTAGGATACTTGGCCATAATCTCCTTGTAGACGCGGACACGAGTGTAGTGGTCAACGTCACCAGGCTTAGTGAGGCCAACGACAGGATGGATGAGATATTGGCTTGATGCTGGCGTGCGGCACGGACCGTCAACTCGCGATGTGCACGGTGCATAGGATTGCGCGTCTGGAATGCGACGATTTTCCTCCATGAGAGCTTTACAAAAAGCACGCGGAGCTCCGCAGGAGTATCTGTCAATGGCATAAATACAACCGACCGACGGCGGACCGAGCAGCAACTCACATCGGAGTGGGACATGGTCAAATATACAGGTGGCTGAATGGCAGAAATCTTTCCTGCGACGTAGAACTCTTTTACCCGGGTACGCAAATACGCAACTGATGGATGAGCAGGGTCATCCGCGCCGAAAACCTTAACAGCCTCTTTCACACAATCGGGCTTGTAAAATTTCCTCGACTGCAAAAAGTGTCAGATGGTGAGTTGAAGTAAACTCTTGAAGACCCAACTCGTTAGGATGGCGAACGTTTGATCATCTCGCGGATCTCGAAGGGCGACCCGTTTATCTTTAACCAACGAGAGACGGTCGATGTCATGTTGGGAAACGTCCAACGTCATGGCCATCGGAAAGAGCGTCCCGTCCGCGAGCCGGAGATTATCAACCACGCTGCAGCGGCTTGATTAGATTGACTGCCACTGATCACATTGTGAGAGGGCTGACCCGTCATAGTCTGCCTGATTCATGAATCCCTCCAATGGGCTGAACCTTCCATTCATAATTAACTCAAGGTCGCAAAGTTGACGCTGGGATGACTGATAAGTCATTGAAAACAAGACGGGAAGGGGTACAGACGTCGGACAGAATGATGTCATGTAAGGTGAGGGATTCCTCCTTGAGGAGGTCATGTGCGGCTTTGTCTCGGGCGAGGAGGTGCTTTGGTACATAAATAAGTTGGTCAATGTGTCGGGAATACGACGAGGACGCACCTTGAGAACACCACCATGAGGAGTGAGAGAGCGGATTCATGAGCACAACACGGTCGACGATTGCGTGCTCGGTTTTTGGCAACCTCTCGTTCCCAGACCCTTATCGGAGATTGAATCGCAAGTCGAAAATCGGTGTCGAGGTCCTCTGTACGATCTGGTGAGTTCGACCTGGGCGAGTCCAGTTCTTGAGTACTCGGCGTAATCCTCCGTCTGACCCAGCAGCAGCTCTTTCGGTGGCTTCTCCAGGTGCTCTTCACCACCATATTTTGCGAGCACGCTAACTTTTGACGAGTCGCGGAGCTCTTCCTTCTTCTCTTTGTATGCCCGGTGGAGAAGTTGACCCTGGGTTGGGTTGGCATTTAAGTGAACGTCGTTCCCACGAGCTGCAGATTGCCATGCGAAGAGTTGAAGCTCTTGCACTTCCGGCGCTTCCCCAGAATAGCGAAAGAAATTGTCCCCCGCGAACTGCGCCTTTGAGCACGTAAGTATTTCTGGGCTGGGTCACTCAAAATGATGACGAACCTCTTCTGGAGGACGTTCTGTAAAGGGTTGTCACGCATGGAACGCGTCTTGGGGTAATAGTAGGAAGTCGACGGGTCCAGATTGATCAAATACTTGGCCGTGTCCTCCCGGATGCGCAGATTCCGCACCGTAATCCGCGTCTTGGTGTCCATCTTCTGGCCCACCGCGTCCGCCGCGTCCGCGTACTTGTCCTCATCCGCGTCCTCCTCGTCGCTTGAGCCAAAATCCGGATCGCCCTCCTTGCCTTCCGCCTTGCCCGCCTTGGCCACCTTGCGCACCACGGCCATGTCTGTCGTCGTCTGCTTATCGATCTCCTCCTCGCGCAGTCGCTGCCTCTCAGCCTCGACCGCCTCGTACTCCTCGTATATGTCCTTGTGCTCCGCCGGGTCATACCCGTTCCACCGATCGCGCTTGGCCGCGTAGCCGACCTCGATTTGCTGGATTACCTCGTCCCGCGCGATGTCCTTGTTGGTGTACTTGGCGCCCTTCTTGCGCGGACGCTCGAGGCAGTCTTGTCGCTTGTGCGTCATCGCACCGCAATTCTCGCACGCGCCCTTTCAATACTTCTTCGCCGCAGGACCTGATTGGATGTTCCTGTCATACCACTGGTCGAGTTTGTTGGCAGAGTGGTCATCCGCAGGTCGACGTTGGTGACTGAGCGATGGGGCGCCTGTATCCAAGTACCATGGTGCTTGCGAGATGTACTCTGCAAGTAAAAGTTTTGAATAATGAATACGGCATGGAAACTAGCAGGCTCGTACGTGGAATGTGAGGGTTAATGGGCTTTCCCTCTTCGTCCAATGCTGCTGGTGCCGTGCCAGCCTTTCGAGCGGCGTCCAAATCCTTCTGACGACGAAATTCTTCGCGAGATAGCTTACCAACAGCTACAGCATAAGTATCAAGGGGGTTTGAACATAAAGGGTTGTTGGGTTTACTCACCACTCGAGGACGCCATGATACCGTTAGATGTTAACCACAGTCGATGCGAGCTGGGTGGGTTCTGATGACGTAATCGATGGACGCTCAGCGCTCAGCTGTTGACACGCTCAACGATGAGCTCAGTGACATGGTCGGCAGCGTCTCACGAATCACTTATTGGCCCTCCATCGGAGCTCATAAACATCCCCTATTTTCTGCGTAGCGCTCGCAATAGCGGGGCATATCCATTCGCAGCACCAGACGCCCCTCAGCAAATCCTCCAAGGCGTAGACCATCAGCCGCAGGACTCAATTCTATCTGAATGCCGGTGCGTCTCTCGGAAAAATAACAGGACATAGTGTTGATCCTTCCCAAGTGTAGATGACATCAGTTCAAAGCTCTCTGATGTCTTCATCGACCCACGACTCTATGTCCATGCAAGACACGTCCATGATGCATCCGTCAATACCGCCTATGACCTCGCGGACCGAAATACAACGGGGAAACGCAAAAGAAAACGCGAGGTTGTCTCAGACCTAGAAGATACTCCCAATCTCATGTCTCTGAAGGGTAGCCTGGCCGATATCAAGCTAAAAAGCTGGCCGTGCGCACATACTTGACTTCTCGTTATGATGGAGGTACCTAAGTAGCGTGCGTAGGTTACCGCAGGAGGCGGCTGTCTTCATTAGAGGTCCCAAAAACTCAGATATCAATACGCTGACAGAGATCGTGAGCTTCTTGAACCAATTCCACCCTCCGCTGTCTGATAACCAGATAAGAAACGCGCGAAGGATGGGTCTACTGCTGCCGCGAATTCCGCCGTCGTGACAGTCAGTGTATATACTCGTCTTTCCTGGTCATACAATTTCGTATATCGCAGCTCTCAGCATGCGGTATTGTCTTCCAATACCATCGGCCAACTCTATGACGTCCTACCTTGCCCTTCGAACGAGTTGCCAGACGAATCGACCGTGGATGAGACCTTCGTGGGGTACGAGCCCGGTCCCTCGAAACGTCCCAGTGGATGTGTCGTAGTGATCGAAGGTACAGCTTACGGCGGTGGGTTGAGCCAAACGCGAACTCTCGTCGATAGTCCTTTTAGCAAGCTTATCCCGAACCCGCTCACGATCTGTCCGAAAATGCACGACGCCCTCTTCTCCTCACTCTCGCTTCGCCTCAACGAACCATACTGGCTGGTCCACCACGGTAATTGCGAGCACTTCTTGGTTGTTGATCAAATTCGGTAGATCTTCTCTCTTAATACTCACCGTACCACTGAATTGTTTGTATAGCCTATTCCACTCACATGATATTCCCTCTGGATATCCGCTTACGCTGCAATTGACGCCTCCATTAATCGGAAACTGTCGGGGGTGTTCGAAAGTTCCGGGCGTATATTCAATTGTTGGAGACATGCGCCTCGGTGAGAGCCCGTGCATGCTGTGTGCACCTTGTTGGGGGAACATGGGCATGCCGAAGGACGCTGAGGCTGCAGCTATGATTATAGTCATTCCGCTCCCCAAGTGCGAGTTCGGGTGTTAACGTATACACGACGTGTATCTTCTCCCGATCGTAGCGACCTACCCACTTTCCTGACCAGAAATATAATTGCTCACGAAATTCATTCGTGGAACAGGTTGAAGTCTGATGATCTGATGATTCGCACCACGCAACAAGACTTGCCGACACACAGAGGAGATTGGGACGAGCGATTCGAGACGACCATCTCGTCGCCCTCACACATCCCACTCTCCTCCTCCCGCCCTCCCGCCTTCTCGCCGCCTTCCTCACCCTCAAAACCGACCGCATACCGAAGACCCATTCATCGCCTGGAACCCCGTCAGCCCCTCTGCTCTGCCTATGTCAAGACACCGTCTTCCTCGAGCTCGCCGTGCCCCAAAATTCTCGATCAATTCCTCTCCTGGATTGCTCTGGTCGTGTCCCCGTTTTAGTTTTACTCTTTTCGTACGCCCGCCCGTCTCTTTTGTTTAAGTTTTCTCTACAATATGACACGCCGCCCGTTCGACTTCGCCAATGACCAACATCGATCTCACAGTGCCCCCACGTCGGTCAACATTCTCCCCGCATTGCCGACCGTTCTCGTTCCCATCGCCGCCCGGAACGGTGCGATACGTTTTTTAGATTATTCCATACTTCGTTTTAGGTGCTCGAAAATGTATATAAACCCCCTAAAGAGCTCATGCAGAGAAGCGATCTTTTGCAACCTCATATTTCTCTTTCTCTTCTCTCCCGCGCGACTTCAAGACTCTCGCCTGCCCTCTCATCTTTCTCGCTCTTCGCTGCCCTTTCGACGTTGAACGTTGAACGCTTTACCACGCCGCCGTGCCAACTCGCGTTTGTTGAAGTCTTCCTCTCTCGCCTCTCGCCGTGCGACTTTGAACGCTTCACTGCGCTGCCGTGCCGACTCGCGTTCGAAATCAACTTCATCTCGTCTCTTAATCTCGTCTACTCAGCTTCGCACCTTAGTAAGCACATCAGCAAAAGTGCAAAAAGTAGGTATTAGCCTTGGAAGGCCATATAAGGGTTGGCTCACTCACAAGGTGCTTCCGAATCGCGGAGGCCTTAGATAAATTGGGTAGTAGTTTATAAGTAGTTTATAAGGCATAGCTGCTTTGTAAGATAACCTGCAAGAGGTGAACTTTGCAAGATATTTCGCGATTTGACATATACTTGCAAGAATCAGTCAATATATTCAACTTTTCGCGAGAAATCTGTCCTGGCGATACCTGATTTCATACGAATCAGGTAATGGCCTTGCCTCATTTTCGTCTGTTTGGCATCGGGAGAGCTTTTTGGTATGGGATCGGTGAAGATCTTGTAATTGATATACCAGAATGTAAACGTATCGGGTGTTACTGGGCAGATCGTTAACTATTCGGTGAAATTCTTGGCTACTTGGTACGAGATCGGTGAGGATCTTGCCTACTCGGTATGAGATTGGTGAGGATCTTGCCTACTAGGTTTGGTAACTTTGGTTTCACACTTATTCGTTGCAATACAAAACACTTCATTTCATTTCTACGTTACAGAACAACTGAGAATACTGTTCTACTGGGGAAAGACCAACTATGATACACCTTTGTGACAGAAAGAGAAGATGTCCATGCAAGGCAGAGAGAGGCAAAGAGAGAGCGAAGGGTTTGTATTGAGGATTTTCGTTCAATACTGATCTGCGTTTTTATTGCCATGCGATACTAGTTCCATACAAGTCAGATACTTAGTTTACCAATAGGATGAAGCACGTACCAATGAGAGAGCAGACTACTAGTCGCTCTGTTGTGTGGCACTGGCAGCTGACCATCGAGTAGCCCGTTGAGCGGCCAATTTGGATCGATCGGTGACATGGTTGACTTTTGCACGTTCCTGGGTTCGAGGGTCGACACCAACGACCTGACTAGTATAAATAGTAAGCACGAGTAGATATGTTAGAAATATCATGATACTCACTCGTCCCACCACTTCAATGTCTCTTGAGCCCAACAGTTGTCGTCGAATAGCTCGATAATATTATCATAAAATGTGTCAGCGTGAAAGCCTCCGTCTTGAATCGCCCACGATTCCTTGGCGTTAAGGACATGGCGACACTTGAAAAAGAAGATCAGTGTATTGATGGTGTGTAATCAGATACGACGCACCATGACAGCAGCATACCCTATCATCACCAAATTGTCCAAATTCTCGCGAGGCGTCGTGAGTTGATA
>WTXJ01000305.1:0-13472 GCA_022376545.1 Russula dissimulans
GGGGGACTCGGAACGCCGCTGCTGCACCGTCTCGACCATGCTCTCGATACTGACTGGACCAGTAGGGGTCCCTCCAGAGGTAGCAGGGCTAAGCGAGCGCGCTTGGTCGGGGGACACCCCACGCTCACGGATTGCCGACTCGGTCGAACCCTCGCCGTCGTCATCTCGTCTTGCCCTCCCATTCACACTCGTGGGTTGCGATTGCGGACCATTAGGACTGGGCCGTACCCCGCGCGCATTCAGTGGGGAGACGGCACGACGCGACCCCTCTGGGTCAGCAACCGGTTGAAACGGGGAAATGGCGCGTGCCACGTTGGTACTGGACGAAGAGGGTGTAGTCTGTGATTGTTGCTCCTGGATTGGAAGGCCCGTGGATGTCTTGCGCGCGAGTGGCGTCTTTTCGCCCGGTCTGACAGCGGTCGAGTCGGCTTTCGGGTATTTGATGTGCTCTGAGTATTCAGAATTGGATGCTGTCCAGACAAAATAAAGATATGCATACTTGTGTCGAGAACGTGAATGAGCGCAGATTCATCTGACTGAGCCCCCGCAGATGACTCTCCTCCAAGCACAAAGACCCGTGAACCGTTGGAAGCCATGGCATGGCCTGACCTTCCGCTTGGACTTGGACCCATGTTCTGAAACATGAACCACCGCTGACCTGGTTTTGTAATGAACAGAGGGCGCGATTAATTCCATAGTCGAATCACGCACTCGACAACTTGAACGCCGTCAATCACCCAAGTCGGTTCCGTCAACGCCACGCCCACCAAAGACATACATAACATCATCGACGAGGGCAGAGGCATGGCCTTCACGGGGAGACGGAATGTACCCAGTGCATTGTAATTCCGTCCATCTCCGTGTTGTAACGTCAAACATCCAAGTGTCGTTATAGTGATATCGGCCATCGGTACCGCCGAATCTACACAACATTATAACAAACTTTGGAGGATGAGGTTGGAAGAGAGAACGAACACGAGGATACGGTCGCCATGGGTCACTGATGCATGGCCAGTCCTTCGAGGCGGCCCCTCGTTTCCGGGTGCGGGCTCATATGATTCCCAAAAGGTTTGGTTTTTACTGAGGAAACATCAAGTCGAGAAAATTTACAGTAGATATGGGGATACTCACGAGTGTTTAGGTCGAATGCCCACATATCATTTAAGAACTCACCGTCTACCTGACCGCCAAAGATAAAGAGTTTGGAACCGACCATTGTGACAGCGTGGCCATAACGACCGACGGGCCCGGGACCATTGGCTATGACGCGGGTCCACTCTCGTGATACTGACGCGCAAGAAGATGGCGATCAGCTTTGGCAGATCTGGCATCAAAAAGTCGGACGCACCAAGATTGAGCAAATAGAGCGAATCATCTTGGGGATCCGGTACCTCCTGGCCACCCGTATTCGTGTCCCCACCCCAAATCAAAAGGACGCTACTGACGAGCGCTGAGGCATGCCCGACACGTGGACTGGGGATTTCACCACTGGTTTGCAAGAGAGTCGCCGATAAATCCCGCGTGGAGAAGACATATAGATCGTTGCGCGCAGATTCATGCACAAGGCCTCCGAAAAGGAACAATTCCCCGGCAGCAGTAGCGGTCGCGGGGAGTGCATGACCGTAACGGGGAAAAGGTGATGGCGATGGGACCGACGGAGGAGCACTCTTACTGATAAGTGTGGGGGGTAAGAGGTTCAGGCGACGTGCGGACCATGGGTAGACAGGCCGTGGCGGTTGTTGCTGTTGCGGAGTGGGGTGTGATTGCGATGAGGTGGGTTGCTGTTGCGGTGGGAGCTGTTGGGATGACTGTGAGGCGAGACCATTGGGAGGGGGCAGGTTTGAGGGGGGAGAATTTGCAGGAGGGCGAAGAGAAGCTGATTGTTGGACAAAAGTGCCAGGTACGTTCTGTGTGGATAGACTGTAATATTGTTGGGTAGGATGGCAGACGGGTGATGGGCGGTTAGGCGGCCTTAGACGCTTAAGATACAGCAACGGACTTACATGTCGGTGTCGCGAGAGACTTGAGCAGACTGTTGGTGTGCCTGCGTCTGGTGCTTCTCCTGATGGATGAAGAGAAGAGAGGGAGAAAAAGAAAGGTGAGGAAACGAATGGGGCAAGGGAGAAGATGGAGGAAACTGACATTCTTCTTCCGCGAGAAGAAGGACATTCTCCTTGATCTGATGAACGGTATGATTGGGGGAGTATATGGGGGAGGAAGGGGGGAGTGAGAGGGGGGAGAAAAAGGTGAAAGATGGAGCTGAAGGAGGAACAGGTCCTGCCTGAGATTCGCCAATCGACTCGCAACTCGCAACGTTCTTTCCTTTGCCTGGCGCACTCGGTAATCCGTTCCCACGATACCGTACATCACTCGTTCCAGCTAATTATCGACCCCTCCTCCGTAGTATCATGATCTCGCTTTCGGTGCATCATCACCCGCTCTCGAGATGGGAACAGTCGGTTGCACTCTCCTACCCCTCGTCATCACATGTCTCCTCGCACGGACGAGGTACCCACCAGTGCCCGTGCCTGTGAATGCACAAATAAAGACCGGTGTTCTGTTGTCCTCTTAGCGTGTATTCTCCTATCGGCAAATCTCTCCACTCACTCTGCTGGATTAGTGGCCCTTGCCAGGCCGGTGTTGATCTGGTCCTTTGTTGTTGTGACTGTGGTGTACACCATGAACACGAACATGTATTTTAATGCAATAATCTTACCATCCTGCACGGCAGGCTGCCAAGGAAGCACCGAGGGTAGTTTAGGTCGCGTGGTGGTCATTGTGAGGCCTGTTTGCGGGCCGCGCGCTTCCCGTGTGCCACAAGGCGCCAGTCAACTGCCTCATGGACACATGGACCCGCCTCGCACGACCCAGCACCAGACCTACTTCAAACAACGTGGCCGCCGCCGCTCTTCGTAAACTCGGTACTACATGCCCTATGGCTCTCATCTTGTCTCCGGAGAACATGCCCGCACCCCCACCAAACTCACAGCAGCCTCCCCAAAGGTCTCCCCATCCAGTCTTACGATGGTTTGGCAACACCGTGACCAACTCTTCCACCTCTGACTCGTCCAGGGAATCCTCAGGCTCCCACACCACCGGCATCTCCGACTCCCCTCCAGCCTCTCCGATGGATAATTTGCTCGACGCCCTCACGTCCCCCCTCCCTACACCTCCGACTTCCTCTCTTAAGCTACCCCCAAAGGCTGTTCCGCCACCCATGCCTCTATCCGGTTCCCGATCCTTTCTCCGCGCTCTTCCTCGCGTGACCCTTCCCACTGCATCCCTTTCCAACCTCGCTCCCGCCGTGCGTTCACTTGACCCTCCGGTTGACCCTCAATCCCCAGGAGCACCCATCTTTCTCCAACACTCGCCCCCGGAGCGTTCCTCGTTAGATGCCCTCCGCTCGCTTCGCGACCGCGCGAGCGGGTCGTCGGCCCGCCCCACCAGGCACACGCCACGCGCATCCCTCCCCTCCCCGAGGGCCTTCTTCAGCACGTCTGCGACACCGAACTGGTGGCGCTTTCAGAGTGACAGCAAAGACAACATCGATAGTTTGCTAAGCGAGGAAGATCGTGCACCGTCCATCGAAGAAGAACAGGCCCGAATACATAAAAAATGTGCCTGCTCCGTTGTCTCGGATCATCCCGTTCCTTCTCTGATGATGGGATTCACGTAGATTTGTCCCCAAAACACCCAATTGTATTCTGTCACGGCCTCCTTGGCTTTGACTCGGTCACGATTGGCCCCGCGATTGCGCCTCTCGAAGTGACACATTGGCGAGGGATCAAGGAGGTCCTTCTGGCGAATGGGGTCGAAGTTCTCATGACGCGTGTCCCTGCCACAAGCTCTCCTATTCAACGCGCGAAAGTGCTCGAGCAGAAGATCGAGGAAATGTACGCAGGTCGTTCAATCCACCTTCTTGGTACGTCTCCCCCGCCCAACTGTCGCCATATGCTCACCTTCATTCAGGTCATAGTATGGTAAGCCCTCAAAATCAACCACACACTGTTTTTAAACGCCTATGCTAACATCGACGTCCAGGGCGGCCTCGACGCCCGCTATCTCACCTCAAACCTACACGACCACACCTTTCAGGTGCTCTCTGTCACCACGATCTCTACCCCACATCGCGGTTCGTCTTTTGCGGACCAATTTCTCGAAACAGTGGGACGCGATCGCTTTTCGTCGTTCCTCTCACTCCTTGACATGCTCCCGAATGGTGGTGGTGACGGCTCAGCGTTCTCCTGCCTCACTCTGGAAGCCATGCGCGAGTTCAACGAACAAACACCTGACGTGCCCGGCGTGAAGTACTTCAGCTGGGGCGCAGTATACAACCCAGGGTTGATTGATACGTGGAAGTGAGTGCACGTCAGACATCTGCTCTTGATTTTGTCCTGCCCAGTCCTGTCCTGTCCTGCCCTGCCCTGTTCGATCGTCGCCGACTGATACTGATACCCGTACGTCCCAGGTGGCCACACTCGGTGGTTCTCGAAAAGGAAGGTCCCAATGACGGCCTCGTCTCTGTCGAATCTGCGAAATGGGCAAGCCAGCTTCTGCGACGTGTCTAGTTTGCGTACTCACTCTGCTCGACCCTTTTTTAGGGAACGTATCTCGGCACCCTCCAGAACGTGAGTCACCTGGACCTGGTCGGGTGGATCAACACGGCGCGGTACAGCTGGGCGCGGTTTCGTGGCCATGACATTCAGTTCCACCCTGCAACTTTTTACCTCTCAATTGCGCACCATCTCGCGCGCGAAGTGGACGACGTGCAGCCCGGGCCTGAACCGATTGAGGAGGACCCGTGGGATGCATCCTCCGACCGAGATGATGACGGTGGTGACCGATGATACACTTGCGCAAGACGCGGACAAGCGTCTATAGGTTATACCTGATGTACATTTATATTTTCAATGTGTTATAGCCACGATACTGAAGCAGACGCAAAGAGCGTCCGCGAGTTCGCGAGGAGACTTGAGGCCGGGAAAGAAGAAGAGGATAGAGTGAGCAGAACGAGCAAACGCGAATATGAACGCAGACGGGCCCGGTAGCTCGCGATCGGCGTCGTGATCGAGTCGGAGGGAGAGGTGTTGAGGGAAAGGAGAAGGCCACAAGACGAAGGCGATTCTTGAGGGCACACGAAAGGTTTCGAGAACAAAACGCGAGGGGAAGTTACATTTGAGCACTGGGAATGAAGCCGTTAAGTATCTTTTTCGAATCATCGTACTGTAAGTAAGCTTTTAGTGGTAGTCCGGTAAGTAAGGAATACGGTCGTAATCTAGGGTGAAAGACATTTCAGATCTAAACAAAGGCAGAGGAGAGATCTAACTGAATCAAGGGTAAGGATGAAAGGGACGCGAGGCGAGTATCAAAGGTATGAAAGGAGGGGCAGAGTCACGATTTGTAAGTAGCAAAAACTCTAAGGGGAGATCTGAGAAAAGGAACACGATACCCGAGGCGAAACCAAAAACGCGAAGAGACGAGTCTAGCAGGGGTGGCCCAGCGAGTCGGCGCGAAGCCCCAAGTGCGGCCGCGAGGTTGAGGCGAGGCCCTTTGATGAGCGAGTGGGCGTCGTAGATGTCGCGTCGCGGAGTCGATAACGAGGAGGGTGGGCGTCGAGGGAGCTGTGTCATGCGGTTGAGGACAAAGGCGAATGAAAGGGAGATGGGCGCGGGAACGAGGCGATAACGAAGAGGCGAGGCGGAGGCGGTGAGAGGCGTTGACGTGGGGATCGAGTCGGCGTCGGCCAATACCCCCACAATTCCGCGGTTTTCGCGATCAACCGCACCGCTCACCTTACAATACGATACCCTCTAGTATATGAATGTGTAATATACCAAGTTGTAGAAATGGTATCGGCATTGTAAGGCCGTCAGCTCTGTTAGGGTCGCACGGTGACATCGGGTGGATGGGTCTGGGTGCTGCTGCAGCACCTCCTCAGTGCATCAAGGCTGAGTCAGACGGTCTTCACTGGAGTGAAGCTCAGACATCCAATGATCTAGTTGTTGATGTGGCAACTATCCATACGTTCATCCAACCCGACAATATTGCACGACGCATCCAGTGTGCTCGATACGCGTGACCTTACGGTATAGGCAGCATTGTTGGGCATGCCCTGTAGGTCGTTCCGAGCTTAGGGGAGTGTGCGTGCGAGGATGGCGTTGTCGAATCGAAGGTGCCCTGACTTGGCGCGTGTTTGTGGCGGTCACGGTGGCGGGGGTCGTGCCCTGACAACGTTGCTTCCATGCTTCAAACGAAACTACGCATACAGTAGACGACGCATGCGAACACGACTGTATGTCCTCGTGGGGAACAACGTCATCGTTTTGGCTCGACGTCCACCACTTGCTCGTTTAAGGCCGCCCTTGATCCACTTCTCTCTCTTTTCGGTTTAATTTTTTGGTGTTTTTTTTTTTTGGTTTCCCGGGATGATTATCGATGTACCCCCGGGACTGCCCCACCGGTTTGGCGAGGACGGCGCAAGGAGGCTGCGGTATCGAGTGACAGCCCCGAGATCAGGTGTGAGATAGTCGTTCCAAGCCTGGGGTCGTATAGGGTTTGCGCAATGGGCGAGTCTAGTGCTGCCTCCTAAGGACCTGTCGTAAACATTTTTCGCGTCACTGAGTAGCTTTACCCCCCCCTAATAGGCGATATATATTAAAACGGTATGTGATGCTGTGCCTCTATCGCCCTATTATTGGTTAAGGGTTGGTGCCATTGCGGTGTCGGCGGGTTACAGGGTGCCTCGTTGTTGCGTCCCCTTCCAAGTGAGGTGTGTTATACTCGAATAATACGTCTATCCTCCGCTTTCCTGCCTGCCCATTTCCTCAACAATGACCGCGCCAAGCCTTGACCAGGTCGTTACCACCATCAACCAGGTGCAGGTTGCCATAGAGCTGGTGAGTAGTTCTATGTCGCACGCTGGGTGGGAAAGCGATTAACCCATTCCGGTCTGTCGCTAGATTTCCGCAAGCCAAAAGAAAACCCAGGAGTCATGGGCGACAACAAAGGACGCACTGGACCGCCTCACGGAGCTCGTCCAGGGGTGCAATGCCGCGGATTTCGACGCAGGCTCGGAGCTCCAACAACCGCTAAGCGATCTGCAAAGGTGTTCTGGCCCGAGAATGCCCCTCAGTATTTTGGCTAACTGGGTCCCCCCCTCCCCCTCCCCTCCCCCCTACTTCTAGCGACCTCGAGGCAACGTACGCCTCATGTCGGCGCTATTCTGGCAGCAGCAAGAAAAGGGGCGTGCTGCGAGTGTCCGGTGTATTACCTAAGTGGATGGTCGGCAAGTTCCTTCGCGAGTTTGCGCAACTTCGCGAGAGGATTCAGGGCATTTATGATGACTTTGAGGTGGGTTCGATGCCGATGCCGTTTATACATGACGCATGCAATTGCTCAATGTTCAAATCAGGCTGCCGTAAGGCAACGTGAAAAGCAACGAGATCAGGCCGCAACCACCGCTAAGCCTCCTAGTGTCTCGGGGCATCTGATAAAGCGGCAATCTCAGGCTGTTTCGTCGAATAATAACATACAAGGACGCATTGGGACGCCGAAATCAATAAACATCACTGAATGGCATTCCCCACCACCAGATCTCCAAAAAATACATGCTCCTTCCAGTACAAGTTCATTTCCAATCTGGAGTGCGTCAGAAACGCAACTAGGATCAGAAGAATTGGTCATGGAAGATCCAGAAGATTGGGCTGTCATTCTAAAGGAGATGCAAAACAATGTTCAGAGCCGCGCGGCTTCTCTTCTAGGGCTTGTTCAGAATGACCTCGGTGATCGGCTCATCGTTTCTCACAAATCAAGACCGTCTGGTTCTAAGGTATATCTTTGATGCTGTCACCGTTGCTGTCTATCGGCACTCATCAAACCGTATATCAGGGCGCCCATCTGTCTATACAGAGTAACTTGACGCTCGAGTTACGACGTCTGGAGATCCAATTGTTGATGCAAATCGCTTCATTTACACCACCGGATCTCTGTCCTCCACACGAGTACTTGCAGGCAGTCAAGCTTACACCTTCATATCCGATCGTCCTCTCGGGCTACAGTTGGGAAGTGACCGTTAGACGTGTTACAAACCTTTTCGAGTCCATAGACGTCTCCTCCATGGAGACCGGAAGTCCCGAAGCTGCAAGCAAACTTTTTGACCTTTCTCAAACTCTCGAAGATCTATGTATGCACCATTATTCATACACAGTTGCCACTTGGGCTCTGTTCCTCCGTCGTGGTCTCTATAATTCAGATAAAGACATGCACCGCCGCGATCTCGCTTTGGTCCTTTGTCTGAAAGCGAGGGTGCTTACTGCATTAGGAAGGAACAAGGCGGCCATGACCGTTGTAAGTGAAGCCGTGCAAGCTTGTTACGAAGATGAGGCGCTCCAAGGTGTTCAACTCGCAAAGGCCCTGCTCACCCAAGCACCCCTACTCAACGCCGCGGGGAGGAAGTCAGAAGCGAAGGTCACGGCAAGACAAATGGTTTCCATATTGGAAGCCCCAGGAGAAGATAAACCTCACCTGAAACGTCTCCTGTCTCTAGCCCGGGCCTCACTTTCTAATATCCTTCTGGACATGGAAGAATACGACGAGGCGTTGGCCGTCGCACAGGACGCGGTCAAGTCTGCCCGCTCTCTCATCGGGGCGGTAGATTCCCGCTCCGCTCTCTCCATCGCCCTTCTCATAAAAGCACGAATACTGGCCGCGCGGGGAGAAAATGGGACCGCATACACCACAGCCGTACAAGCCGTCAGGCATCTACGGGAGCTGACATCCGAACGTCCCGTATTCACCACGTTCCTCGCTCACGCGCTCGTCCTATCCTCGCGCTACCTGCAAGCCGCGGGGTTCCACTGGGAAGCGCGAAAAAGCGCCGACGAGGCGGTCGACCTGCACCGCGCCCTCCACACATCCGCCGCGCAGCCCTACGCGCAGCACTACGCCGAAGCGGTCGGACAGCTCGTACAGCTGCGCGTGCGCATGCGCATGGCCGACTCGGACTCGGACGGCAGGAGCGGGAGCCCCCCAGACGCGGACGTGTTCGACATGGCGCAGCACGCAGCGGGGCTCTTCCGCGAGGCGTCGATCCGCGACTCGGACGCGCTCGCCACCGTCCTCCTCGTGATCGCGAGCGGCCTCTTCGAGGCGGCGCAGGTGCAAGAGGCGGCGGCCCCCGCCGAGGAGGCCGTCGCGATCCTCCGGCCGCGGTGGAAGCGCAACCCGCGAGAGCACGCGCCGCGATTCGTGCGCGCGCTCGAGATCGCCGCCGCCTGTCGTCCCAGCACGGAGGCGGGGCTCGAGTACGCTATGGAGGCGGTGGAGGCGCACAGGCCGCGGAAGGATCTCGGGCGTGACGTGCACGAGCGGATACTCACACATCTGCTCATGGATGTGTTTTTGCGGCTGAGGGAGCTGGGACGCGAAGTCGAGGCTATCCCGTATAAGACGGAAGCGGCTCGATTGAACGTGGATGTTGTTGAGAGCGTCGATCCGCCGCCTGCGACAGGCGCGGCTCACTCCAAGGGCCTATCCACTGGCATCATGGAATATGGACTGGAATCTGAAGACGAAGAGGACATTTGATGATCGCCAGCTATTGTATACACTCGTTCTGTTATTATTGTTATCATGTAGCATATACCCGTCACTTATGTATCTTTGACATTGCCAGCTTTCGAACGGGATCACACAAACCTAGTACTTTACTAGTCCCATTCGGGTAGTTACTATTTTTATAACAATCGACAAATGCTGAACATCGATGAGGCAAATCCATCTCCATCTTCATTTTGTAACCGTGATTTTAGCGCAGGTGACACTCCGCATATTATTCACTGAACAGGCTGCGCAGGTAATGATGTCAACCCGTCTCCGCCTAGGAGTTGTGCAGCAGTAGCCACCACCAGACTTGCAGAGAGTCGCGTATGCGTTTATGCAGGAGTGGCCCGGGGGCGTGTGATGCCGATGGTGGTACAGCGGATTGCTCATTGTTCCACTGCGAACGTCACACGCATCCGATAAACACTGCCAGACACCCACTTTGACATGGACCCAGATAAAGATGGAAACACGTTTGCATGTTGAAAGAAATAGAGACGAGGAGAACGTCAACGGTAAACGCAAACTACGTATCGGAGCTCTAATATTATGAAAACAATGCGCCATTAAAACAAGCCGCCTGGGAATGCGTGCAGGTGCAGTGGGAACGATCGTTATGCCAGTGTGACCTGTTACTTGTCGCAGCGTTAGTGGAAAAAGACCCTCGCTGCAAGTGACCTTTTTCATACTCTTCACATGCTCTACCCGCAACATTAAACGAATCAATCCCACAGGGCGATAACTCATCACTCACCTCTCTAGGCAACATGGGATGTTGTCCCGAATCGGTTGTCCCTGTTCCCACTTCCCTGAGCCCACTCAGCGAAGACTCGGACCCGGCCACCACCACCTCCACCAGCCGGGCCATCGTCACAGGTTCTCATGAAGGTTGACATGTTGTTAAGGAGTAGATTTCCAGAGGAGTAGAACACTGTGGTTTGAGCTCGTGTATGAGCAGGCTGAACTGTGCAGCATGATAGAACGCAGTTATATACACCGTCTACACGTGCCCTGGAGCTCCTCCTAGCTTCTTTGCGGGTAAACGTGGGAACACCGGGCTCCACGGCCCCTCAGGCTGAGGTGATGTCTGCGCCCTGACTGAGTCATTAGCATGCAAGCTATACCCAATCTATATCTTGGAAGCCTTGCACGCTTCCATCTTGGCTTCCTCTCCAAAATCAAATGGTCCTGTGACCTGTTTGCAAAGTGTAATAAGTCACCTGGGGATGCGTGTAGTGGAAACGACCATCATGAAACCAGTTTTCCAAGAGTAATCCGATCCAACCTCGATACTTACATGCTCTATCCTCGACATTAAGATAAATTACACACAACGATAAATCATCACTCACCTCTATGTCCCGGATTAATTGTCCCTTATTTTGCCCTTAGACTAAGCCAAGACTTGGACCCAGCTGCGGCTGCCCCCGCCGCTTGCACCTCTATCATCATATGATAAAGGTTGACATGACAGTGGAGTAAACGTCCTGAGGAGTGAAACACTACAATTCTGAATCGCAGTGTTCCACTCCTCAGCCTGCTCATACACGAGCCCTGAGTCAACGCTCGTGTATGAGCGGACTGGACTGGGCAACATAGAACGCAAGTGCGGTGAGTTATATACAACCACGCACGTGCTCTGGACCTTTGCGGCCCCCGACCGTGCCCGTGACTCGGAGACCGATATCTGCGCCCTGTCCCAAACGCGGCATAACAGCCGCTTCCATCCCTACGAATCCTCTCCAAATCCGGGCCAATATCAAATGGTCCGGCCATGGCAGATTTTTTTCATTGGGGGTTGATTCAAGCTCCAGCCCCCCAAGGATCTGGAGTTGCCGAACCCCATCGTTTCCTAATCCTAACCTCGAATAAGGCGCCTCAGGAACAAGGCCGCAAGGGCTATCAGGCGAGGCACAGTACGGGAAAGCAATGTGGCGTCAGGGGTTTAACTGTTTCGACAGAGATCCGTGCAGGACTCTCCACGGTCGGCCGCGTTCCTGACTGCCTTGCGACACGGCATTCGACTTTTCAAATGGTCGTGACGTTCCACCTAATCAAGCTGAGCGCCATCGATTGTCACTGTATGTACGGACGGCAAGGTGTGGTACTCGCTCACCACCATGCTCTGCGTCGAAATCCTTGACACAACGACACCGTATTCCGAGGCCAAACTTGCAAGGTTGCGCGATCCCGTCCCTTGATCTTTGAGCGCAGCACGTTCGCGTACTACGTAGATAGACGCGTTCTCGATCTCGTGATATGCACGAGTCCCGTGGCGGCATTCACCGAGAGAGTGCAACGGGCATCTCAGTTGCGCAACTCTTATCGCACGCCTTCATCAGCATTCTTGCATAAAACTTTTTCACTTAAAAAAGTTGACAAGTTAAAAGTTTTACCAAATTTGCTGATGCTTGACAAGAGATAACAGAGATTCCAGAAGGTGGCAAGACCGGCCTCGTGGCAATCACGACCGGCTTTGCGTCTTTCCTCTTGATCTTATTCTCCGAGTCCCCAATCTTTCTCTAACATTCCTTCTTGGGCTGCTGGTGGTGCTCTCGTGATCGTTGGTACACTCATGATACGGAACGTGTGCGAGATCAGTGGAGATGCCTTCCCAGTACTAGTGTCCCACACTGTCATCTGATCATCTGAACTCTCTGTGGAAGGTCTAAAGAGAATCAGCTGACTTTCGATATCGCATACGGCATATTTTATTTAACAGGGTGTCGTGGTACTACCGCTTCACCCCGTCAAATTTTGTCACAGGCTTCTCTCAATTACCATCATTTTACAGGTCTTGTACAAAGAAAAGTGGTAGGTGGGGTCCATACCGAATCTACTAAACGACACAACGCTTATTGTGTGAGCCAAGCATCTGGTCAAGCACGAGCACTCAGCCCAGGAGAGGACGGATCTCCCCCTTTTCATGAAGCTCCTTCAGGGCGTCTGAACCTGAGTAAAAGGACACCTTTTGGTCCCCAACAACGGAATCATAGAAGGACAGGAACTTACCCCCAATATGCTTCCGGTCTAGGACAATGAAGGCGAGTTTCAGAAAGAGCGTTGCAACACATATTCTTCGGTACGCACTGATGAAAATATTGGGCACAGACCTCTGGCCTGTTTTCTCTTCCAGATAATCCTGGATCTTGTCCCCATCATCCCTCTTATCGAGCCTACCCGGTGACATCATGATATGCACAACAATGATGATGGAATTAATACGGACTCGAAGATAGTAGTAGGTTTCAAATCAGCATACTCTTCCGCTAAAAGTTCTTTGGCTGCCTTAGAATACGGGCAGTAGGTCTTGGAAAATACGACAACAGTGTTGACAGCTATAGCGTTCTGCAGCGACATGAACAAGTCAGTACTAGTCAGTCGTTGTGCGGGGTGCCGTGAGATAATGTCTGGTACTTGCATCGACGAATTCGTTGGAGGTAGACATTGATTGAGACGATTGATTATGAAAAACACAGAGCACAAAAGTGCGGCTTTATGTACTTGCTCAGAGGGAGAACTCTTATGATGTCATTGGCAGCGCCCAGAATGAGGTCACTGTTTGGATCATGCTCACGCCGTCAAGGTAGTCATCCCGACGACCGGCCCCCGATTACCTGCCGACGTGAGAGACCCAATTAATGAACAATTCGTGATGTCCGAACGTTGCCTCTACCCAAAAAAAAAACAGTTAACAATCTGCCTGCTAACGGCTTGTTAGCCGTCACATGCTCCAGCCTGAGCTTGCCACCATGCCCCAACTGGCTACACTGAAGCTGCCAGTAGACTCCTACGCCAAGGGCGCACAGGCCACGGAAGGATCTAGGTGGGCCGCATGCAAGCAGATCCTCATGCCAGTGCGTCTGCTCATC
>WTXJ01000306.1:0-13450 GCA_022376545.1 Russula dissimulans
AAGACGATCACCCGGCGTGCCAAAGTCACGCTCGTCTACTAATACTTCAGTATGTCAGCGCCATGTCGCGCAAATCCACACTTCGTTGTGTACAACGGGAGATTACTACTCTGATAGGACCTATATACTATTAACTATTCACAAAAACGTCATGTATACATGCTAGGAAGCGCTACGTGGGGTCCTGTACCCCGAGGCGCACGATAATGAATTCCAAAAGAAAAAAAAAAGCGGAGTCGGCCCGGCCCGCGGCCATCTTCTCCTCTCCGTCGCCATGTCCATCTATTTTGTTATTTTCTTTCACGCATCGCTGCAGGTGATGGATTCCGAAAGGGCCAATTACTGCTCATACTGTTACCGTACCTGGTCTGTCATGGACTTGTACACCTTTAGAACTTGAAGTCATTCTCAGGTGCATTCTCTATTTCTCAAAGACTACTACAGTAGAAGGTTCGCATGGGCATCATCTAGAGTTTGACGTATGATGTCTTTCAAGTTGGTACTACATATGTATTCGTCACTCTTTTACACAGGTTGGAATAACGTGTTTATCGACCTGGTTCTTGGTTTGCATTCGAGTGATGACGCGCCTACTGTGCAACATGGAATCTCGATGGCGATGGTGAGGAAGTGTGTGACAACATGTTTCGAATATTTTGTTTTCTTTCACGACGTGCATGCTGCACAATGCTGCACCAGGACTGTGATGGTCAGGGAGAGCGCGATGGCATCACAAATGTCCGAATATCACGAGTAGCCATACCAACTTTGAACGAGTCGGCCTTGTGCACACACAGGAAACGTTCCCAACGCCACAGACGGGCTTCCATGCCTGCTCCCACAATCATATGTTACACTGGTCTCCCTCCATTATAAACAAAACTTGTTAATACGCTGGCCTTCTCGGCCGCTTAGCGCCGTTCTGTCCGCGTCGGCCCGGGGGCGTATCGGATCCTTTTCAACTTCCAGCAAGGCTCAGGCTCAATAACGCGGTCCTGGAATATATCGGATCAGGAAATAACGCTCTTGCTGCTGGGGGCTTGTGGTACGCAGCAAACAACGACATACAGCAATCTGGTGAGCAGCCCTCCCTACCCACGCCCAACATCAGATCTCCCCATGTCAATCATACACGTCGTTCTCAGGCTGTACTGCACATACCTCCCTCCCGAGTCTTTAAGGGGGAGAGGAGTTGGCGGGGAAGCAAAACTGAACTTTCGTCGTAGCGAACCTGACAGGGCTATTTTGGACCACTCGGAACAACTACCAAAAAAGTCGTAACGATCGGCTGCTACGCTCAACGCTGCGCCGCTTCATGCTGGTCATGACGACGGCGACGCTTGCACTCGGAATCATCACGCTCGCTCGCTTATCAGTAGTTTGCCCTTGCGCTCATCCCGTCTAGTGGCTCCTTATGGTTCGCTCACCGGACCAGCATCATCATGGCACTCGGCACTACGATCGCATGTACCCTTGTAAGTGCGTAATTTTCAGTTCTCTTCCTCCTCTATCCTTCTCCTGCTTCCTGTCGCCTCTGGGATTTCTTTGCCAAGTTGGCTGACTTGAACATCTCCGCGGCCGTACTGTGGAACTAAGATCGAAAGGGGGTTGCCGTTGTCGTGCTGTCCGTCCGAGCCCTCGGAACTGTCGGCGAGTCCTCTACGTCGCTCTGTGTGTATGCAACCCCGTTTTTGACTGTTCCGCTAGCTTTCGCGGGGCCAGACGTCAATCTCTACCCTGTTTTCAGTCCTCAGCAATCGCCTTAATGCCTCAGTGGCACAAAACTCGGCAGACATCGCGCCCTGATTGTCGTCGGACCCACGGTCGCAACGAACCTTCTGTCCACGTCATTGATGATCGGATCCTGGCCTGGTTGGTATCTATCTCACCACGAATCTGACCCTCTTTTTTAAGTGATCACAGGAGAAAACGACGCATGCCGACCAGCCACCTCCGTAGAAGCAGCGTTGCCATCAAAACCGAGAAGGTCTTCTCCGTGTTGGTCGAGTCTGGATTAATGAAGAGGGAGAGATGTAGGTTTGCGAGCACTGATAGGAGCTCAAAGATTTGATCGAAGAAGGTGAGATCCTCACTGGGGGAAATCATGACAACTTGCCTGGACGCTCCTCATTTCCGCCGAGTTCACCAGATGATTCGGCTCGTGTTTTCTACCGTAGCTCGACCCGACGACCGTGAGAATACCGTTACTTACTGTGGTCCGAGTCGTAACTGATCATTAATCGCGAAAGCATCGTATATATTGAACGCCGGCGACAGGTTTCCACGGCCTGATACGCAGACTGAGATAGACTACGCATCTCCTTTCCAAATGGTCTATGTTACAGTAAGAGGCCGTGCTGGATACTGCCCATCAAGAACTGAATCGTCGAATGGCACTGCCCGTTCCATGGGATGTATGGGTGGGGGCACTGTTGTCGGCCTCCTTCGACTATCTGTGGCCGACACTCGCCGCCATGCTATTGGTTTTCCCGCGGTGACTACCCAGCCCTGTATAATATCGAGGCTGTATTCGACCGCGGGCAAGAGACCTCCGCTGGAGAATGAAGACAATGTGTACATACCGTTTTAGTATACACCGCATCTTGTATTTATAACGTGTCGCGCGGACGATGTCTCCCGTGTTTGGGGGGGGACTCGGAATATAAAAATGACCAAGTAGATGAGCTCGAAGGTTCGTTCCCTCCCGCAGCTAACGACATAATCTCCCATACCCCCAATTCCTCCATCTCTTTTCTTTTTACCTTCTACATATCAAATTTCCGCCGCTCCTTCCACGGCACACGTACCATCACTATGCGCACCCCTATCATCGATGTGTCCGTCATACTCCTTGCGCTCACAACTTGCATTGCCGCAAGACCTGCGGGTTCAGGCGCCAATCCCTTCCCAAAGCCGTTCGTGCCTGCCTGTCTGACGGTTTTCACCTTTTGCTTGATTTTTTCATTAGGCCCCGGAAACAGAACCCTTAATGTGAAGACGAGTTCTCCAACGACCCGATTCGTGGCCAATGGCTTACAAATGGTGCACGCTCGCGAATAAGGGTTTTCGGAGACGTGGAAGGAGATTAGGGATGCGTGCAAAAAAAAAAGTCCTATTCTTTTTCAGGTGATAGAAGATAGAACTGTTGCTCAGAAGACTTCTGAAATATTGCAGTTTGAGAACTGAGGGGGTGTTCAGAGAGTCTCCTATTATAGTCGTGGAATATGTTCATTCGCAACACTCCCAACCCAAGCGCCTTGATTATTGGTTTTCTTGTGACGTGGACAGAATCTGTCGACCACACCCCTGACGCTACATGGTCTCGCCCATACCTGGCCTGATAGCCCTTGCGCCCACGTTCGTTCCCGAAGTGCCTTATTCGAGGATAGGACAAGATGGTGTTCTGCAACTTCAGATCCCTAGAGAGTTTGAGCCAACACCCAACGACATCAGGGAAAACCCCCCGCGCTACCGAGGGCTAGCGAACGCTAGCGAGTGCCAGTGCTAGCGAGAGATAATTGATGAAATTTGAAATGAATCACGTCCTTCTATTGGCTCTATCCCAGATTATCTCGGGAAGTTTTCCCTGATGGAAAGAATCAGCCATGACCCTCGTCCGGGTTTCGTGACCCAAGCGACATCAGTAAAATTACCACTTACTTTTTTGGGCTCGTACGAGCCCATACGAGTGGAAAAGCCAACAAGTGCGCAAGGAACATAGAAGTCAAAAAGGGTTGATTCACAAATTCATTCGCAGGAGGAGAGAAGTCGAATAAAACCCTCTTTTTTTTAAATGTCGAAAGTGAAAAAGTTAGTGGCTATCTTACTGATGGAGCACGTGGTCGAGAAGTATGCAACAGGACCATATGTCGGCCCTCCGAATTTGGAGAGGATTCATAGGGGGCTTTGGGATGGTAGAATTGTGGTGTTTGCGACACGGGGCTTGGGAATTTCAAGTTGTTGATGTGATATCGCCTCAGGGGTCGGGCCGTTCAGGCTTGAGACAGGTGTTTGTGCCCACATTTATCACTAACCACTACACTAGCCAGGGGCATGGAACCCGGCTGTAAGGGCCGCAAAGTTGGGAGGGGGAGGTCCAGAGCACATGTAGATGCAACTCGAGAATGCTGGCAGTGCTAGAGCTAGCCAGATTGTAGTTACTGGAACAGCTGGCATCACTAGAGTGTCTGGCACGAATCTGGAAAGTTATCTTGCCAGCCCTGAGTGACTGGCCTAACGTCGGCCACTTTCCGACCTCTCAGCCATGACCGTTTTTTTTATGTAAAAGCTTATTTTTTAATTTTTCCAAAACAAGTTTGCCACCCATATTCGAAGACGAAAATTGAGACACAATTTGAAACATACACTTTCTCGTGCTTGGAATCTCTGTGCAGCCATGAAAAAATGAGTGTCTATGAAGTGTTCTTGGTGCTGAATGAGAATGCGTGTAAAGCTGTAGTGGCTTATAAATCAGTAATCAAAATTCCATTTCGAGGAGCAACTCTAAATCGACACGACTACTCGGCGATTCAGGCACCTGGTAATATAGCGTAGGACAGGTAACAACTAATTTATAATCTGTTTTATTCCGGACGTCCTCTGGGACACCCCATTGATCCACTGTCATTGCCACCCCTTTCCCATGACCAACAATCCTCCGCAGTAAGATGATGTTGTCTAGTAGACCACGCATCAAGCTGCTAGTGGGTTGATCCAGATAAAGATGGGGGCACGTTTGCATGTTGAAATAAACAGGGACAAGGAGAACATCAACGGTAAATGCAAACACGTCGTAGGGAGAGTGGTTGTGATTTATAAAAAGCGTCGTTAAGACAAATCGCTTGGGAATTTGTGCAGTGGGAGCGATTGTTACATAACCTGTTTGCGAAGTGTAATAAGTCGCCTGGGGATGCGTGTAGTGGAAATGTCTATTATGTGACCTATTTTCTGATTGTACGTCCTGTGTATATCCTCAATACGGATATTCATACGCTCTACATGCAACATTAAACCAAAAAAAATTCCATGCAATAAATCATTACTCACCTCTACGTGGGGAATGCTGTACCGGATTGGTTTTCCTTGTTCCGGTATCTTGGTTGTCATTTTGCCGTGGACCGCCAGAGCCATTCCCGCCGCCGCCGCCACCGCCACCATTGAATATGTAGGTGTTTGACATGATGATGGCTGTTAAGGAGCAAATGCCCTCAGGAGCGTAAGACTGCGTTTCAGAGCTCGTGTATGAGTGGGCTGAGCTGTTTATGGGACGCAAGTGCGGTGGGTTATATACGACGTCTACACGTGGCCAGGCCTCCCCCTCCCAACTTTGCGGAAGCCGGATCGGATCCCATGACCCTAGTGTGTTGGTAAACGTGGGAACGAACCTCTCTATGTCGCAATCCATTATGCATTATGTCGGAAGCCCTGCGGACTTTCATCTTAGCTTCCTCTCCCTAAAACCCCCTACGAATACTCTTTAACTTGAAATCCGGGCCAACATCAATGGTCCTACATACTTCTCGAATCTCGACCACGTGCTCGCTTGGGCCACGAAACCCGGACGAGGGCCATGGCCGATTCTTTCGTTGGGCATTGGCTCAAGCTCTCCAGGGATCTGAAGTTGCAGAACCCCATCTTGTCCTATCCTCGAACCAGACACTTTGGGAACAAGGGCGCAAGGGCTATCAGGCCAGGTATGGGCAAGCACTGTCATCAGGGGTTTAATCGCTTCGTGCGCGCCTCATACTACCCCCTAATTACTCATCTTCGATATCGTCTTTCACATTCGTCGAGGTCCCTTCCTCAGGCTCTCTTTGCTCACTTACATCATCATCCAAACCCCCCACTCGGATCTCCTGTTCCTCAGACTCGCTACAACTGGAAAGTTCAAAAGTCGGCTGTTTTCTCTTTGGACTTTCCGCAGAGAGCACGCATCAGATGATAGTGGGAAGGCATCTCCAATGTAGTCCCAGTTGATCTCACGCGCGTTCCGTATCATGAGTGTACCAACGGTCACGAGGGCACCACCAGGAGCCCAAGAAGGAATATTGGACAAGATGGGGAGAAGAAGACCAAAGAAGAAAAACGGAAAGCCGGTCGTGATCGCCATGAGGCCGATCTTTCCACCTTCTGGAATGCCCGGTCTCTTATCAAAGGGATCAAGGCGCAACCCTACAAATTTGGCCTCAGAATACGGCATCCCGATTGTGTCAAGGATATCGACATAGAGCACGTGAGTACTACACCTTGCCATTCAAATGGTGATAATCGATGGCACGCTTGATGGCGCGCTTGATTGAGTGGAACGTTACGACATTTTTGAAGATGTCGAATGCCGTGTCGCCAGCGTCAGTGTGCAGGCAGGCAGTGAAGGAGTTTCACGCGGCCAGAAAGACCTATGTAGTGAACCCTGCACGGACATCTGTCTGGATAACCCTGGTAGCTGGTAGATGATGAAATGAGATGGGCCAGGAAAAGAGTTTCGAGGTCTCATGATGTGTGACAGCACGTTCGCCTGGTTCAACGTTAAGAGGTCGAAATGAAGAGAAACGGGAGAGAGAGTAGGGAGAAATCGAGGCTCACTTTGTTCATTAGAACTGAACTTAGCTTCTGTAAGGTGAGGCAAACCGTTGAGCTCGGAACGAGCGATTCGGAGAGCCCACACACCAATCTGATCCGAGCCACGACCATCTAATCTGCATCGCCTCTCGAGCACGCCCCGATTCTTCAGCGGTGCCTCGTGCCCCTTTTTCTGTCGTCCCATTCTCTCCTCTCGCCCTCACCCTCCTCATCGCTCCCCCGAAATCGACCGCGTGCCCAAATCCCGTTCATCGCCCGAAAAGCCTCCATCGAACCTCCTACTCGGCCGACGTCACCTATCGCCTTGCCAAACCTCGCCGTGCCCCAAAAAGCCCTGACAGCTGTCCTTGTTGGACAGTCCTGCTCGTGCCCCATTCTCGATATTCCCCCTTTAGTACGCCAGCTTCTTTCCCATCTTGTGATAGCTCCCTTGACTCTACAGTACCATATGACGCTTGCCCGACATCACTGGCAACCAATGGCGACCTTACAGCGCGCCCACATCGGCCAACCATCAGGAAACCTGCCACAAACTTGTATCAACTTGTACAAGCTTGTACAAACTTGTACAAACTTGTACAAGTGGAAAAGCCAACAAGCTCACAAGTAACCTAGAATTTACCACAAGTGCGTTTGCCACCTTACAGTCACAAGTGGACAAGTATGACAAGTAGGACCAACAAGCTATACAAGTGGCTGAAGTGCACAAGCTGCATGGAACCCATACCCACAGTCACAGGTTTTTTGTGTGTCAAGCATGGTTCGAACCCACGACCTCCTCAGGTGTGGAGAACATAACACATGTGACCTAACCACTAAGCCATCATGGCAATCCCAATCATACGCTCTTTTTGCTAGATAAGGCCCCACCGCTCAGCCTCAGCTGAATGTCAAGAATCGCTGACGCTCGACTCTTGATAGAGTTCGCAGTAGCGTCTCACCTGTTCTGGAGTGCTGATTGATATAGCTCAATCACTAAACTTCGGTGGTCCTTGGAGATTATCCAAGGGGAGCGAGAGTTGATTAGATGATGAGAGGGGTCACTCCAATAGGTGAGATGGTAGTCAGCAAGACCAGTGTTTGATTAAGTCGAGCTTGGCTCGACTCTACAGCATCAGAAGAGTTTAAATACAAGTCTGCTACTTAGGGATTTGTAAGTAGCTAGCACGATCAATAAGCAGTCTTCTCAGGCCTGTCAGCTCTTCCTAAGTATCAGTAAGCTATCAATAAGCTGTGATGTCATAGGGTGCGTTTTTGGACTTTGGGAACAATAACATGAGAATAGTCAGTCATTCGATCAGTAAGTATATCTGTATCAAAGCACAGTAAGTCCCACAGAATGTCAGAACAAAGGCACCGCGCATCAGAACAATAGTGAGTCTAGGCGTGCCATTTGCATCCAGACTTCTTGCAGAAGGCCCAGTGCATACAGGCGTGTTTGGGGATGGGAATTGGGGTCGATCGAGGGACAGGATGGACTTCAGGGCCAGGAAATGAGACTTGTCCTGTAGATTGAGGTAAGTCCATAACATCATCTCCCCTTTAAGGTCGAGCTTTCCACAGCTCTCAGTCACCTCGATCTTGGGCCTCCCAGTTAATGTAGTCGTCAGGGTCTTCTCCTCCTTCGAGGTGGTAATCTCTCTGCCTATCCGCCTCCTCTCGGTCCTCCCTCTCCTTCCTTTCTTTTTCTCGCTGTTTTGAGCAAAAGAGTTCGACGACCACTCCCATGCGCGTGAGGGGGTAGGCATCTTGTGCATGCTTCCGCGTGCAATTCCAGACCTCCTGACACATGGTCAGGTATTCGTCGGTCATAGGGAATTTATCTTGAGATAAGACGTGAGGGCCGAGTCGGGAGTCCTCATTGGGGGTAAGAGTTGGAGTTCCTCTTCCCTTCCCTTTGCATGCAGCAGGGGGTGCCACCATGCGACGCGGGGTTGACTGCCCTCTCCCCCTTTTCGGTCCCTTGGATCTAGTAGGCGAGTGAGGGCCGGGGGCATCTTGACTTCCCACTCCAGGAAGCTGGCTACGGCCTCCTTGGATGGTTTCCACCGATCCAGTGGAAGATGGATCGGCGGGAGCGGCAGGAAAGGGCTGCAAGGTTTTCTGAATGCGGTCTCAACTCTCCTGCTTCTCTGCTTCCTCCCTTTTGCTTTGGAGATATGCATAAGGGCACCGAGGTACTTTGCCAACGTGCTGGGGTAAAATTGCGCAGAGTCCTCCAGGTCGACACCTGTTGTGAGGGTCGTGGCATTGATCCTCTGTGTGGCCTGCTCCCAAGCCATGGTAATGGCAGTTGTCGAGGATTTTGGGCGTGTGGGGTAAGTGGTACTTCTGCCCCATTCCCATACTCATCAACCAGTCTCCTCCTTCTCCTGGGGAGATCAACGCTTTTGGGTCTCTGTTGTCGTAGGCCTCTCTGATCCTCTCCAGAGCTTGGGCTTCGGTGAGGTATTTCTTTGCTTCTCGGATTTCCGATTCGACGTTTCGTCTCTTTCGGTCGAGTTCGACCCACTTGTTGGTGAGTGTTTGTGCCTCCTTGCTGAGCCGCTCTTGCTCTAGGTCGAGGTACTTCTTTTCGATTGCTGAAGACTGGAGGCGATACATTTCTGCGAAAATCCCATTGTCATTGATCAGTTCTGCCCCTCTGATCAATGACCGGTCTCGGAAGTAGTGCTCCGGTAGGAATTTTTCGAGGTCTTCTTCCTTGCATTCCCAAGGAAAGATCCTCCGGCTAGGAGCAGGGTGGAGGCTCTCTCCGTACTCTGGTTTCCCTTTCCCCATGGCGCTAAACACCTTAGGGTCCCCATTTTGGATGAGGAACTTCTGGTACTTAGCTCCTTTCCATTTATAGGTATCTTCCTGTAGGACTTCTGTCTTGGTGAAACTGCGACTCGGGTTCCACCTAACCCACCCCTCTCCTGGGTGGTCGTCCTCTTCTTGATCTCCTTCGTGACCCACCAATTTAGGTGTGGCTTGTTGGCTGGTGGTGGTGTGTGGCAAAGCGGGGGTAGGGGTGAACTCTTCCTCCAGGGATCGGCTGGTACTGGCAGGTGTCCGAGGTGGGAGACCAGTCTGCCCCTCTGTGAGGGTTGCGCCAGCTCCTCTTGCCCCTTCATCAGGGGATTCGGAGGCAGGCTGGACAGGTTCTTGGAACCCCAAAGCTTCACCTCCGGCACTACTACCTTCCCAATGTGCCGATAATCCTTCGCGCGCTTGGGTAACTCCAAGCCCTGGCGGTACTTGGAGCTCTTCGACGCTAGGGACGCTTCCTTCCCTGCTTGTGGTCGCATCTTCCCTCCGAGGGGGAACTCAAAGGATCTCGGGTGTGCTGGGATGAGTGGAAATTACTGAGATGTGTGAGGGAGTGGGCGAAGGGGCAGTAGACATGTGGGCTAGTGTGAGACGAGAGAAGGCTTGAGTGAGGGTTGTGATGGAATGATGGGGTTCTTCGCCGTCCATTGGCCCATCCTTTTGTACCCTTGCACTCTTTATAGCCGTGGGATGTTCCTTGTGATATTTCTCAATCAATTGTTGTGCGAAGATATCCTTTTTGTCTTGCCAGGTATTTTCCGCTTCGGGATATCCTTTCCACTTCAAGAGATATTGCAACCTCTTCATCCTCCCATGCCTTCGCGAGTCTAACACCTTTTCGACCTCCCATTCTTCCTGTCCTTCGACTAGGTCTGGTAGTTGCCTTTCATAGTTAGGCCCATGTTCCTCCGTCTCCTTGTATGGTGTTAGTAGACTGGCATGGAACACGTTATGAATCTTCCACTGTTCTGGAAGGTTCAATCGATAAGCCACAGGGCTTATGGCTTCTGTGACTTCGAAGGGGCCGTATCGTTTGGGTCTCAGTTTGGTAGTGGGATGAGTCGTGTGGATGTTTTTTGCTTCGAGCCATACCTTCTCGTCCTTCTGATATTCCTTGAACTTTGTGTCTTTCTTCCACAATGATTGCACCCTCTTCATTGCTTCTTGTGCCTCTCGTCTCGCTTCTTTTATCCTCGTGTTGTACCATTCTATTCTGGGCATTTCACTTGGGCGCTCCAGCTGGTGTGCCCTTGGTGTATACCCCATCCATAGATCGTAAGGGGTTCTTCCTGTTGTGGCCGATACTCGTGCATTCAACATGTATTGCACGACTGGGAGGTAGTCTGCCCAGTTTGTTTGTTGGTAATTGCAGAAGATTCGTAGAATGTCTTCGACATTCTGATTTGTTCTTTCTGATTGCCTGTCTGTTTGGGGATGATAGGCGCTACTGATGTTCTGTTCTATCTCTAGTTGGGAGCAAACTTCCTTGGCGAAATTACTAGTGAATCTTGTGTCCCGATCTGAGATGATTTTGCTGGGTAGTCCTACGAAGGGGAATACTCGGTTCTTGTATTCCTTTGCCAGCTCTTCTGCGTTCATTGTCTCTCGACATGGTACTAGGATGACGCCTTTTGTACAGTCGTGGTCGGTAATGGTCAGGATTGCGTCGTACCCATTTGAAGTGGGAAGTTTGACAATGAAATCCATGGCTATCGTCTGGAAGGGGTGCGCCTCAGTGTTATGAACTCACCTCGATCTGCAGGACAAGTCTCATCTCCTGACATCAAGAGTCATCCCTTCCCTCCGTCTACCCCAATCCCCATTCCTAAACATGCCTGTATGCACTGGGCCTTCTGCAAGAAGTCTGGATGCCGATGGCATGCCTAGACTCTCTATTGTTCTGACAAGAAGTGCCTTACCTCGACGTTCTGTGGGACTTATTCCGACCTACTGTTACTATGCTTACTGATCCACTGACTGGATGCTTACTGATTGGATGACTGATTGTTCTCATGTTATTGTTCCAAAGTCCAAAAACGCACTCTATGATATCATAGCTTACTGATGGCTTATTGGTACTTACGAGAGGCTGACAGGCTTGAGAAGACTGCTTATTGATCGTACTAGCTACTTACAAATCCTCAGAGTAGGAGACTTGTATTTAAACCTGCAGGGGTTGTAGAGTCGAGCCAAGCTCGACTTAATCAAACACCAGTCTTGCTGACTATCATCTCACCTATTGGAGTGACCCTTCTCATCGTCTAACCCACTCTCGTTCCCCTTGGATAACCTCCAAGGACCCTCGAAGCTTAGTGATTGAGCTATATCAATCAGCACTCCAGGACAGGTGAGACGCTACTGCGAACTCTATCAAGAGTCGAGCGTCAGCGATTCTTGACACTCAGGTTCTGGATCGATTGGGTATAATCCCGGGGTGTTCCTGTGTGTATAACTTTGTTTGACTGGCACGTTGCGCATCCTTTATATATCCTTGATGAATTTGCCCATTCCTGGCCACCAGTATATCCCGGAGGTCCTGTTGTGTTTTAGCTCCCCAGGGTGTCCAGCTGTAGGCCCATCATGGTAGATCTCCAGTAAGCTTTTCTGGATTTGTTCGGCTTGGGCACCACTATAGCCTGTCGGTGCCAGTAATACCCCTTCCTCTTTGGATGTCATGCTTCGTCTTCCATCCTTCAAGGATTGCAGCGTTCTCCTCCGTTTCTGTTGTCTCCGGATTTCTTCTTCGACCACCATTGGTCTGATGAGTTTGATGAACAAATGGTCTGGGAGGGTATGCCTTTACTTCCTCCCTTCTGATGGCATATGATCTGATCTTCGTGACAAGGCGTCTGCCACGGCGTTCTTCTTTCCAGGCAGGTGCAGATGTCAAAATCAAACCTTGCCAGAAAGGTGATATATCTGGCCACCTTGCCGGAGAGTTTCTGCGCCTCCCTATGTTTGGTTAGGTTGGCATGATCGGTATAACCTTGACTCGATGTGGGGAGCCTTCTAGAAGGTATCTCCAGAATTGAATGCCCTGATAAGGGCCAGGAATTCTCGATCATAGACGTCGTAATTCCTTTCTGCTTGGTTGAGGGCTTCGGAATGATATCCCACTTCCATCCGCTTTCCTGTTTCATCTCTTTGAATGAGTACTGCCCCTGTAGCATAATCGGAGGCATCGATCTCTACTTCGAGGGTTTGTCAGGGTTTGGGTGGCTTATTTGAGGATCGGCTTCGATCTTTTAATAAGACTGTCCAAGGCGTTTCCGCTTCCTTGGTCCACTCGAACTTCTGTCCCTTTTTGATGGTGGCAAAAATGGGCCTGGCCATGTGAGCGAAATTCGGTATGATCTTCTCTGGTACTGTAAGACTCCCATGGTTCGCTGGACGTCCACTTTGCTCTGGAGTACTCGAGGCCATTTACTGATTCCGTCCCGTTTGGCTGGGTCCACCCTCATCTTCCCGGCTTCGACTAGGATTCCTAGGAATTCCATTTGTGTTTGTTCCCATTGACACTTTGCCGGTCGTAGATGATAACGATGTTTGGCCATCAGTTCGAGCAATTCGTGCGTACATTGTTTATGTCCTCCCTCCCTAGGGGCGTCTTCTTGCTGGCTATAAAGAAGTCGTCCATATAGCTGCCTGCCGAAGTATCCATATGATCGAACCACTTGTCCCTCCATGGCCGGAAATCTCTCCACATCAGTCGCGTCCATTGAGCTGGGGCGTTTTTCATTCCAAAATACAGCACTTTAGGTTGGTACGTTCCTAGTGACATTTTGAAGGCTGGCCTTTGGTCGATCTCCTTCTTCGATCGGAATGTTATTGTACCCCCATCTGATGTCGAACTTTGAAAAGATTTCCTTCCCCTCCATTTGTTGGCAAAAGGCGGTCAATTCGGGGTAAGGGGCCATTATCCCTTTTTGTCCACTGATTGAGTTTTCGATAATCGATGATGAGCCGTTTATCGGCGCTATTCTTCTTGTTTATGAAGAATACAGGGGAGGTGTAGGGCGAGGCCGATTCTTCGATGAACCCTTTTTCTAGTTCTTCTGCA
>WTXJ01000307.1:0-13435 GCA_022376545.1 Russula dissimulans
CCAGCCGCACGCTCTCGTCCTCCCTTTTTCGTCGGGCATCGATCATACCAGTCGACCCGACTGCGACGCCAGCACCGCATCGATTCAGCCTGCTACGCGAGCGGGGATCAGAGGAAACGATCTTCGTCCAGGAAATTTGCGACGCGGACGGGCGACGCTGGAGCTTGCGCGTTCCCGCCAGTGGGCTGCCGGAAGACATGGTCCACATGCTCGAGGAGCTCGAGAAACTCGCGGTCGAACTGGGCCAGGCGCTACCGAGGATAGTGGTGACGTGCTCGGCGGAATCTTTGTCGCGTAAGCGAAGGGAACGAGACGTTGTCTTGAACTCGTCGGAGCTGCTGCGACCTCCTCCCACCGTGGACGACGAGAGCTTGATAGGATATGACTCCGGCGCCAGACGAAGCTCTTTGGCCCAGGAGAAGCGCCGCCTCGCCTCGCCTGAGCATGTTTCCGAAGAGCCAACTAGACTGTCCGAGCCTCCCTCCGCAGTAGTTCCCAGCGCTTCCGAGCAGAGCCTGAAATGTATATATCTCCCAGAGGTAAGCCGTCCCAGATCGCCCTCCCGCCAGCATTCCCATCGACGTCCCCGGCGTCTCTCCAGCTCGCACCAGAGTTCTTATCAGGCAGCTCAACTTTTCCCATCCTACAGCCGGCAGAAGGCTTCCACAGCAAACCAACACACTGGCAGGCAACCGAATGCCCGCGCCAGCGCCTCTTCTTCTCAGCGCTCAAGGAACCACAACCAGCGAGCGTGAGCGGCATCGCCAAACGTCTAGTGGCCCATTCAACCACCGGCAAGACAGAGTTCGGGACCGGGACAGGAACTGGGGCGGCCTCGGCCTCTGACCCCACGACCCCGTCTGCGAAATCGAAATCGCGCATCGCCACCGCTCAGGCGGCCAAGGGAAAGTCTGCGTTGCCGGTCCTGAAGACCAAGTCGAGATCGCCGCCGCGCCGGTCGGATGACTCGGATGGCCTCAGAGGAGGGCCTGGTGCGGTTGCCGTGCAGGATGTGCAGGAGCTTGTTCCGAGCACGGATCACGTCAAGACCGACGGTGGTGGTGGTGCAGCGATGCCAACGACAGTACTAGTGACGGTGACTGTTCAGAGTGACGTGGGGATGGGTGCGAGTGAAAGTGCTAGCCAGGGACATTATCCCACGCTCACAACGCAGTCGCCAAATCGGAACGGTCCGGTAGATTCGATGCGCGCGGTGTCTGAGCCCACACCTCCGACAGGACGCAAGCTCAGGCATCTGTTCCGTCGTCCGCCCGTGCGTTCGGTATCGCACCCCCCTTGTACTCGCATTCTGTGAGACCGGTAGTGGGTGCTGGTGTGAAGCGCCCGGCGAGCGAAGTTGTCCCGGCGCAGCAGGAGACGGTGGAGCGTAGAATGCCGCGATTGCCTTCCGCGCGCAATCTATTGAGGAGGTTGACTTGAGGGGGTTGAAGCGACGTCCAAGATACCCAGACCCAGATAAATATTTACTTGTTCCTATCTATAAGTGCCAAGTCAAGCCCAGGGCGAGTGCTCCATGTCGGGACGGGTTCGTCTGCCGAGAACAATAAATGGAACTCACAGGCGTTGCAACTACACACCTGATATCCGGTACTCACAGCGGTCCTTATCACCGTCTAAGCAGTATCGCAAGAAATCCCCTGCGTAGCCTCAAATATCTATCGATATCTATCTCGTGAGTACCTGCCCATTCCCATTCGATGCTGGCTCGCTTATCTTTCTCGGCCTCCTCAACTCTTGCGCTTGCCATGCTACGAGCAGCTCTATCTGGCCCTTATTCTCCCCGAGGTATCTCTAAGTATCCCCAGGTCATCGAAAACGCTCCGTAGACCACGGACCAAATACGCACAATCTTGGATGACCTTCTGGCGCGCATCCGCGATGTCGACGATCCGCATCATGTTGCCGCGCTGATATCCTCTCGTCCTTCTTCCCCGTCTTTACCAGCTAGACCACATTCTCCGATATCTGAGGAAGAGAAGGAATGGAGAGGTTAAGGATGAGGAGGGTTATCAACCGAAAGACTGGTTTTCATGAATTTTGCGTAGCTATGCAAAATGAGAAGTGGCTCATTCGAAGTACGTAGCGAGGATTGACCCTTTTCCTTATGCTGATTTTTATATATCTTCAATCGCACTATGAGTTCTGGTCCGCATCCCTCGCACTAGCAGAGCGACACCATACTAAGGCACGGAGAGTTTTCTCAGCTCCGATGTAATGTCCAGTCGCATGATTGAGAGATTACGTTCACTACCAAGACGAAACACCCCCTGAAGGCCGAGAACTTGTACCATATCAATATTCGCATTGTTATTCTCTATGATGAGATGACGTCGGAAATAGAGCCTTGAGCGGGGGGCTATTAAGTCCGTGGGTATGATCGCGAACGAGCGATGACAGAGTAGATTGGGTTCTTACGCTGCAGGATCACGGTGCGATATTCACGAGCCCAATGCCTTCGCCGAGGACGGAAGAAAACGAGTAGAGGACATTGATCGTCGGGAGAAGCCATTTGTCGAATCGTTCATCGCCACTCTGTGGTTGATCGAGCACGGGGATTTTCGCTCGTAGCACAGTGTATTTCATCAGGAGAATGACACGTTTCAAGCTCTGCAGCTACTAGAGGTGGAAAGGTTATATCTTTCCAAGCAGAGGTAAAGATGGAATCGAAGTTGGGAGGGGAGGCGAATGGAGTAGGAGTAGAGACGGTGGATATGATGGCAGTTTGTAATGAGATGAGACGGTCTTCTTGCGCTATTCCGAGTCTCCGCTCACCCATTGCATTCCTCAACCAGTAGTTGCTGCGCGGATTTTCTAACAGAACGAACAACTCTCCCAACAAATGTTCTGTCTACACGCTCAACTGAACGTCATGAACCAGTTGAAGTGAAACTTACCCCATTCTGAGTTCTAAACCCAACTGTTAGCGGGCTTTGAGGTTGAGTTGGGAAAACTACTACAAGTAATAGCAGCGAAAAAAAAGAAACCGATTAGCCCACCGCGAGGGTCGAACTCGCAGCCTTAAGATCTCTCGGGACACGTGATTGCCACAGCCGTAAAAGTCTTACGCTCTATCCGATTGAGCTAGGCGGGCATACCTTGGATACGAGCTGGCGTATATATAGACTACCATAGTCGTCCCGAAATTGAACTTAAGTACGTGATGGTATTACACTAGATCCCGGCACTTTTCACTACACAAGATCTCATCGGCTACCAAATCGGGCACACACAACTGAGCAAGGCCCAAGTCGTGCAGCCTTGTCATCTTCAGCAACATCCCAAGCCCGACTCTGACTGCGGCCTCGCCAGGTATCGTCTGTGCAGCATTCTGTGGAGGCTCAGACTCATCGAGGAGCTCCCATGTTGCGTCGTCGAGCTCCTCGCCCATACGGCCCCATGCCGACTTAGCGGCGGTGTGCGACCGGTGAGCAGCCAGCACGAAACATATTGGAGAGCAGAGCCCGCTGATGATCTGCTCCGAGAGGAGGCGAGGAGAAGCATCGGGTGGGCTGTCTATTAGTGTGTAAAGGCGAAGGCACGCGGGGCAGACGCGCCCAATACGTCGGCTCTTGTTGTACCATAGGCACTGCGGGCGGGCAAAGTGGTGGGGGAGAGGTGAGAGCGGACGGACATCAGCAATCGGGAATCGGGGAGGTTGGAGGGGGCTAGGTTGGAAGGAAGGGCGTACGAGGGCAGTCTCCTCCGGGAGAACGGTGCAGAGCATCTGCAGGATCTCGCGCTGGGCAAACTCCGCGGAGAGGGGATCCGCGGTCCAGGCCGGCTGCGCGAACGAGGAATTGAGGAAGGCGCGCATGTTCCGCACGCGCGGGCCGTTCCCGGGATCGTGGATGATCGGATTGGAGAGAAGTGTGAGTGTCGGGTCGTCTATGGGCCCGTAGGGCGACATAGGAGGAGACGGTGTGTCGTGGTCCAGCCAGGGAATCCCATCACGATGATCTTTGCACAGGCTTTCGGCTCCACGATCTCCAGGCGTAGTGTACGATAGTAGAGTTACTTGGGTCGGTGGTGAAGGTGAAAGGCCTGGAGCTGTAGAACGTGTCGTCTGTGTCAGAAGTGATGTACTGGTGTGCGTCTTCGTTGCATGTTTCCTCTTCTGTTGAGCGTTTTTTTTCTTTTTTGCATTACGGGGACCAGGCATATGGACGGAGTGGGGGGAAGGGGAAATGATTCAACGCGAGTGATAGTTCGGTTCGCGCAGACATTCAACACGCTTACCACTCATTTGTGGACGCGTCATGACGCGTCTTGTCACATGAGTCACAAAGCGTATGCACGACGCCAAAATGTTGTGGACACGCCACTCGCTAAAGCGTAGAATATGTAGAATATTTGCACACATGATACTATAGCTAGAGCATGCCTACCGTACAAGCGGAAGTGAATGAACAGAATCGTACAGCATGAACCAGTCTTCTAAAACTGTCTGGACACTCGCAACGAGCTACTCGCCTGTTTACCAGACGATATCCCTCTTGAATGATAATTTATCATGTGTCGCCTAAGTACATCTCCTTGCGTCTCAAGTAAAGATATAACGCCACGAGGGCCACCTCGTGGTGTCAAGCAAGTGGTAATATATTATGTAAACAAACCTTTTTTCTAAGGGATATCAAAATACTTAAAATATTTACTGACTCGTCCCAATCCCAATTAAAATCTCATTGCGCCGGTGCGAAAGAACTGATCTGTATCTCTGCTGTTCCTCATATCACCCTCTACAATACGCGCCATCTTCCACCGCGTGTTACGCTCTCAGAGCTGCTGTAAAATATCTGTACAATCAAAACATTTCTCGTCTTCCGCGCGTATGTCAAACATCATCGAACTCGCCCAGGTGCTCCCTTCCCTTCGCATCATCGGCGCGATTGCTGATGATGCGCTCAATTGGTAGACAGGCAAGCGGGACCACTTGATATCCTTAGAAAAGAAGTACCAGGATGAGTGGGAACAGGAGCACATCTTCGAAACCGACGCCCCAACGCAGGAGGAAATTGCGGGCCTCACTGGTGCCGAAGTTCGGGACAAGTTTCCAAAATGGTTTGGAAACTTTCCCTACCCATACATGAACGGGTCTCTCCACCTGGGACATGCGTTTACCATCTCCAAAATTGAGTTCGCGGCAGGGTATCAGCGTCTGTTGGGAAAGCGCGTCCTGTTTCCCCATGGATTCCACGTAACAGGAATGCCCATCAAGGTGCGTCATTGATTCATTCTGTTGCGAGCACATGTTTACAGCGTGTACAGGCTTCTGCAGACAAGATCATCCGGGAGCTAGAATTGTTCGGCCAGGATTTTGAAAACTTTGAAGCGCCTGAGCAGGATGTCGATGAAGAGTCTGCAGCCGAGTCGAACAATCCCTCGGCTCCTCGCATCGACAAAGCAAAGAAAGGGAAGCTGGCAGCCAAGTCAACGGGCCACACGTATCAGTTCCAAATTATGGAGTCGATCGGTGTTCCCCGTTCCGAAGTCAAAAAGTTCGCAGACCCATACTACTGGTTGACCTACTTTCCTCCCATCGCGATAGTAGGCACAAAATTTCTTCCCTTTCTTTGTCCGATTGACTATTTGCATGCTCAGGCCGACCACCGCGCCTTGGGGACGCGCATAGACTGGCGTCGCTCATTTATGACAACACCAGCAAACCCTTACTATGATTCATTTGTTCGTTGGCAGATGAACAAACTACACGCATTGGGAAAAATAAAGTTTGGCGAACGCTATACTATCTACAGCCCTAAAGATGGCCAACCTTGTATGGACCATGATCGTGCTGATGGAGAAGGCATCGGACCCCAAGAGTATACCGCTATCAAGATGGAGGTTGTTGAGTGGAGTCCAGCGGCCCGGAAGGCTTTGGGGGGCAAGCTGGGCGACAGGAAGGTGTTCTTGGTTGCCGCGACCCTCCGTCCTGAAACGGTGTACGTGAAAATTCTCTCCTGCGAACGAAGTTTTTGATGATCGTCGGTCGGTCTAGGTACGGCCAAACCAACTGTTTTGTCGGCACAGCAATCAACTATGGCGTGTTCGCACCGAACGACAAAGAGGCATATGTCTGCACTCAACGCGCAGCCCGCAACATGACTTTCCAAGGCATCTTTGACGTGCGCGGACAAGTGAACCAGTTAGCTGAACTAGAGGGCGGTGCAATTGTCGGGGCGAAGATCAAGGCGCCCTTTTCGGTGTACCCCGAGGTGTATGTCTTACCCATGGACAATGTTCTACCTACCAAGGTATGACATCTAACACCGCTCCCTTCGATAGATTCATAGCTCATCACTCTCTTTAGGGTACGGGCGTTGTCACTTCCGTCCCATCTGACTCGCCAGACGACTATGCCACGCTAATGGACCTACGCAAAAAGGCTGAATACTACAAAATCGATCCTACCTGGGCCGCGTTCGACCCTGTCGCAGTTCTCTCGACGCCTGCATACGGCGACATGTCCGCACCAGCGTTGGTCAAGCAGCTGAAGATTGCATCACAGAAGGACGTGAAGCAACTCGCTGAGGCCAAAGAGCTTGCGTACAAGGAAGGCTTTTATAATGGCACGATGTCGGTCGGCGAGTTCAAGGGTGAGCCGGTGCAGGAGGCCAAGAACAAAGTACGCGCAAGCATGATCAAGAACGGAGTAGCATTCGCATACGCAGAGCCAGAGGGCTTGGTCATTTCGAGGAGCGCCGATGAGTGCGTGGTCGCGTTGATGGATCAGTGGTACCTGGACTATGGTGAGCTGAAATGGAAGGCCGAAGCGGAGCGGTACGTGTTTGTTACACTCATGGACTTGATGCTAACTTGCTGCCTTTTGTTCAGATTGCTGGCGCGGATGAACACGTATTTCCCGGAGACGCGGAATGCGTTTGAGAGTACCTTGGCTTGGTTGAATCAGTGGGCATGCGCGCGTACATATGGGCTGGGCTCAGTATTACCGTGGGATCCACAGTTCTTGGTAGAATCCTTGAGTGATTCGACCATTTATATGTGTTATTACACAGTCGCGCACTTGTTGCACGGTATGCACGCGTTCATCCTCATCTGTTCGGTTCACTGACGACATATTAGGGTCGATCGATGGCAAGGTTCGCGGCCAGTTAGATATCGTACCTGAACAAATGACGGACGAAATCTGGGAGTACATTTTCGTCGACGGTCCATGGCCCGCTAACGCCCCGTTGCCCAAAGAGAAGGCCGATGCACTAAAACACGAATACGAGTACTTCTATCCTTTCGACATCCGCTCATCTGGCAAGGATTTGATCAATAATCACTTGTCCTTCGCCGTGTACAACCACGCTGCGATCTTCCCCGAAAGCAAGTGGCCTCTGAGTATGCGTGCCAACGGCCACATCCTGCTGAACGGACAAAAGATGTCCAAGAGCAAGGGCAACTCGCTGACGCTCCGTCAGGCCGTAGAAAAGTTCGGCGCGGATGCAACGCGCTTAGCGCTGGCAGACGCAGGAGATGGTATTGAGGATGCTAACTTTGAGGAGAAGAATGCTAATGCCAACATTTTACGCATACATACATTGTTGACGTGGTGTGAGGTGAGCCCAGTCATGTAGCCATCTGTCATAACCCTCAACACTTGCCCTAGGAAATGACGAAGGAAGGGGCAGGCTTACGCACGGGACCGAAGGACTCGTACCACGACAAGGTCTTCGAGGAGGAGATCAATAACTTGATTAATATTACCAAGGAGCAGTATGATCTGTATGCCACTCCTTTCAATTTATCCTCATCCTCTGTTGATTGTCACACGATGCTACTCAGGACGTTCTACAAAGATGCCACGAAGTACGGTTTCTACGAGCTACAGTCGGCCCGCGACTGGTACCGCGAGGTGACCGCAGATATCGGGATGCACGTGGACCTAGTGAGATACTGGATCAGCGTGGCAGCACTCCTCGCCTCGCCGATCGCGCCTCACTTCGCAGAGCACATCTGGCGCGAAATCCTACACCACCCGACGTCGATCCAGCGCGCGCTCTGGCCGACGCCCGCGCGGGCCGTGGACGCGCCGACGATCGACGCGGGCGCGTACATGCGCGGGCTGGTCAAGACGGTGCGCGATGCGGAGCTGACGCTGCTGAAGAAGATCGGGAAGACGAAGGGCGGCGGCGCGCCGCCGTTCGACCCGAAGAAGCCCCGCGCGGTGCGCGTGTACGTCGCGACGCGCTTTCCGGAGTGGCAAGACGCGTGCGTGCAGGCTGTGCGGGCGGCGTGGGCGCCGGACGCGGGGCGCGTCGACGACGCTAAGGTGCGCGCGGTGTTGGCGGAGCGCGGGCTGATCAAGGATAAGCGCGCGATGCCGTTTGTGCAGCTGTTTAAGGTACGTAGCGCGTTCTTTCCCCGGCCCGCCCCCCCCCCCCCCCCCCCTCTCTCTCTCTGCTTTTTTGTTTTTTGTGTTAGGCGGCGATGCTGATGTGGAATCGCGTATAGAAACGTATTGCGGAGTTTGGGGCAGAGACGGCGTTCAAGCGCAAGTTGCCGTTCGTAGAGACGGACGTGCTGCGCGAAGTGTTGCCTTACTTGAAGCGCACGTTGAATCTTGTTGATGTGGAGGTCTTATCTGTCGAAGAGGCCCTCGCGCACGCCGAAGCGCGTAAGGCAGGGTACAACCGCCAGATCATCGAGAGTTCTGAGCCGGGAAGCCCCGCATTCGAATTTAGGAACGTATAGGTTCTGGTTCTAGAATTTGTTTTCTCTATATTCCCCGGAAGTAATACTACCATCTTCTGTTCTCGACGTGCTTGAGCAATCGCCGGATTTGGGTTTGGAGTAGATTAGAATGCATTAATGTGACGAAAAGAAGTCTAGCTACAGTTCAAAGCGGTAATTTTCTGACCTCTCGGCTAGCGGATATTTACACTGGCCTCTCCTCCCTCAAATCACGTCCGTTTGCCATGAAACAGGGCACGTTGGAATCGCATCGAAGAGTAGAATAAGACTTATACATTAGATTTTTTTTAAATGTCAAGCGCCCATTATCTTTACCCAAAATGAAACAAGTTTCGGATTATCCACTTTCTCACCCTTAAACCACTGTACAAGTTCAACAATAATCATAATATGTATTTACAATGTATTTTGTACATTCTGTATGGCCATAGATGCGATAATATCAGGTGGGAGGCCAACTCTCCGGTGCGACTTGTACTTCTTGTTGGCGAACATGGCCTGCCGCGTGTCGAGTCCTTTTCTGGAAGGTGTTATCTAAGCGATCAGCACATACCGGTACGCGTCAAGATATCTCCAAGCTTTTTGGAAGAAGTGGCGGATTATAATGACACTACACTCGACTAGCCAGCGTTATCGGCTTTGCACATATGCCTCATGTTATTTAAGCGAAATCAGCCGGCTGGGCTGATCACGCAGGCACTCATTAGCTCCATTTGACAGTACATTTCGTATTCAACCCATTCTAGACGTGCGCCTCAGTACCTAAAGTGACCTTTCAAAAAATGAAACGGGCGCCTAAATATCAAAACCTCAGAATCGGCATATTTTCATTACTTTCTCTCTTAGATTTCGGCCGCTCGGCCACACGAAATTCCGGCTCCCACACAGGGGGATGCCGATGGGCGCCTCGCACTGTAGCAGTCTAAGTGATGTGGGGTAATAGGTACACTTGCAGATGAATGGTATTAATGATTACAAATTATTGTAACGGAAGATGTAATATCAGCTTGGTGAAACGAGGACCAGTGCGAGGGAAACGATCGCCAGATCCAGAGAGGAAAAGTGGGCGTCCGTATCGCCACGATTATGTCTCTCTCTTCTACTCAAAGTCATGGCGGGCATGCTTGCTAGCCATGCGGATGCGCTCCGCCGTACTTGTATAACAGGATGGGTATGGGCACGAACGCGCAGGCAAGGAGTGCGAGGAGGGTACTCGCCCAGCCGACGCCGAGGTTGCGATATGTCGCGCCTGCGAAGAGCGGGAAGCCGGCACCGAACATAGAGCGGATGAAGTCGTTTGCCGGCGAGGACGCTCGCGGCGTAGGTAGGATATGCATCGGCGAGGTAGTTCAGGACGACGTTCTGAAATCAGGAACGTCAGGGAACTGTGATCACGGTACAAGAAAGGCAAGCGAGGGGGCCAAAAAAAAAGCGACCACTCACGAAGAGGAGCAGCGCGGCGACGCTGAAGAGGCTCGAGCCCATGATGGGTACGATCCAGTGTATGCTCTCGCGGGAGGTCCATCCGAACCAGAAGAGACAGATGGGGACGAGGAGGGCGCCGACGATGGCGACGGGCATGCGCTCCTCCGGTTTGAGCTCGCCTTTCTCGTTGTACTTAGGCTCCTGCACGTAGTACAGGTACGCGAAGAAGGGGGGCATGACGAGGAACGCGCCGATGAAGAGGCCGAGGAAGGAGAGGCCGATGAGCTGCTGGCGCCAGTGGTAGATGCCGCCAAACACGATCGGGAAGGACTCGAACCACATGTAGAGTAGCGCGTAGATGAGCCCGATGTACACGTTGAGCGCGAGCACGATCGGCTCCTGGAAGTTGAGCGTGAACGGGCGCACGAGCACGTCGACGGCGACCGCGCGCGGCGTCATGGGCGAAGACGCGGCGGCGATTTCGGACGCGGACATGATCGCGGGGTTGCCGTCGCCTTGCGTAGTCGGCGCGCGCGGCGGTAGAGGATGTTGGAGGCGGATGTCTCGGGGAAGAAGAAGAAGAGGAGGGTGAGGGTGAAGGCGGAGAGCCACATGATCTCCCAGATGGTCCAGCGCCAGCTTTCAAAGTGCGCGGAGAAGCCGCCGAGGAGGGGCCCGAGGCTCGGCGCGGAGGCGGCGAAGACGCCCCAGATGGTCATGCCGTACGCCCGCTTCTTGGGCGAGTAGATGTCGGCGACGGTTGCGCCGCCCGTCGCGAGGATCGGAGAGCCGAAGAAGCCGGTCAGGAAGCGGAAGGCTATCAGCATGCCGTAGTTGGTCGCGAGCGCGGTTGGCACTTGCAGGACGACGAAAACGGCGAGTGTGAAGATGTAGATAGGCATGCGGCCAATCTGTGGGACCTCGCCCAACGGGGCCCAAACCATCGGACCTGGCAACGCGCCGATAAGATAAAGCATACAAATGGAAAACGATGCTTTTACTAACCCAGACCGTAGCCGGCAACATAGACAGTGAGGCCCACTGTCGCCGCGACAGTGCTCACATGAAACTCCTCAGTCACTGAGGGGATGCCAGCAGTGTAGATGGCCGAGCCAACATAGATGGTGAAGGTAAGAAGACATGTCTGAAACATGACCCACGTCTTTTTCGCACTCGACCAGTTCTGTGGATTCTGGAAACACAACGTATCTTAGCAAGTGACGAAACAGAACGTCACAGCGCAGCGACTTACATCTGGATCGGTGGGCCCATACCAATCGACTAATAGTTTATCGTTGCCCTTTTCTGGGTCCACCCTCCCTTTCAGCGTCGGCGCGTTCGAGTGAACTGACACTGTGTCGGGAGTGGGGACGACATTGGCCGTGGATGATTCTACTGAAGCTTGCAGTGATGATTGGGCCGAGAGCTTCTCTTGCCAGACTCCCGGTAATGCATTCTCGTCGGGATGAGGGAAAACGCGGGACCCAAACGCGGAGCGCAGGATGTACGCAAAGGTAGTATCGCGGAAGGCAGCTGCCATCTAGGAGTGAATGGAGAGGATTTGTTGAGGAGAGGCGATGAGAACAGATTGACCGTCCATCCTGATGGTTAAATAGAGAAACCTCCCGGGCCAGCCAGAAACGAGGTAGGGGATATGTGTGGATAGGGCATGACATCCCGAGCCACTCCGACCTTAGTGATGTTATCGTACCCGACTCGGAAGTGAGCAAACCTATCGTACCCGACTCAGAAGTGAGCAAACCGACAGAGCCCGGCCCACCTTACTAAGTCGAGGCTTGCTGACTCTGGCTGACTCGCCCTTTTCTCGCTTCACCACTGTTCTGGAACATTGTAGAAGTTTATCGACGATCTGAGCAATGGCCATCGTCGCTCCAGTATGGCCCGCGCCCGCGGTACTATCTATGCAAGATCCTTTGAGCCCGACTTGGAGATGCCAGCGGTTCCGGTATCAACGACAACCCTCTCCCTGCCGCACACACTTACCGATACCTTGATCGAAGGAACTCACGAAAAACGACGTCTAGTTGCAATGTTGGGTTGGTACAAATCTGCGACCCGGAAGCCCGTGCCCTCCTCGCCGCTCGCCGTTCGGCCGCGTAAATATGGGCGCTCGCTAATTATCACTGTACGTAACCAAGGGACACAGCTGACCAAAGCTCGGCCAGACCATCCATCAAGCAGCGCTGCGTCACCTCGGCCAATCTTTTTTCTGCAGTAGCGAATTCCAAGTTAGTGAGCCGGCCCACCCGCGATGGTTATCAGCCCTAAAGTGTTATGTTGTTTATATCCTGTTAGCCACGGCCGCTGCATTGGTGAACAACTCGCTGATCCCCACATTCTGATCCCCACGACCGCGGAACACAAGGATAGATCGACCGTCTAACGCGGAAGCTGCTGGAGCACCAACATCTCTTGGCGTGATCCTTTATCTATCCAGTTGCTCTGTCAACCCCGTTAGCCGGCGCTAACGTTGTGTTAATCAGCGAAGGTCGCCTCTCCGACTTATGCCGACTCAGAGGGACTTCGGTATCTATTCTCTGAGGATGTGCTAATGCATGAGTGAACGAGGAAAGACCCGGGACGATCCCTCATAATAGACGAGGACTGAGAGCTTACCGATCTTGCCATGCATAGCGCAACAACAGCTGAGGCGCGTCCCATCTAGAAACGCCGCGGGAAGCTGGTGATATCTGTACGTTCTTGCACGCAGGTATCTATCCGAACATCGGCCCACAAGCTCATAACACACCATCGTGGCGCGATTTGAAACTGATGCATGAAGGAGGGATGTGACTCGGCCTCGGCCATCTCGGTGCATCCCCGTACGTAGCCGGCCGGCATATGACATACGTAGCCCTCAAACCAAACACGATCCGACCTTCGGCAATGCCTCACGACTAAGATCTTCCCTGTCACCTCGCATGTCGTCATGCCTCTCGTGTTACAGGTGGTTTGACTCTTGGCCGACCCTTATCTCTCACCTTCACCTCCAATTTCTAATTCCTCCCTCTTCCTCATCTCAGCCCTCAGCCACGTCTGGTCGTCCAATCATCTGGACGGATTCACCTTGCGCAGAACATAGTACATACAAAATCCTTGTGGCCGAGAAGATCATCGCGTTCTTGCTAAGCATTTATACTGTATGTACCAACCAGGCTGGTGAGTGATATTGGGGACTTTGTCAACGTAGATCATACATCTCAAGGCTCCACGCCGTTTTATGGATCTCCCTGTTGTGTATGTATTGCCTTACCCCTCGAGGCACCAGGAA
>WTXJ01000308.1:0-13390 GCA_022376545.1 Russula dissimulans
GGTAAGTGTTTGTGCCTCCTTGCTGAGCCGCTCTTGCTCTAGGTCGAGGTACTTCTTTTCGATTGCTGAAGACTGGAGGCGGTATACTTCTGCGAAAACTCCATTGTCATTGATCAGTTCTGCCCCTCTGATCAGTGACCGGTCTCGGAAATAATGCTCCGGTAGGAACTTGTCGAGGTCGTCTTCCTTGCATTCCCAAGGGAAGATCCTCCGGCTAGGGGCAGGGTGGAGGCTCTCTCCGTATTCCGGTTTCCCCTTCCCCATGGTGCTAAATACCTTAGGGTCCCCATTTTGGATGAGGAACTTCTGGTACTTAGCTCCTTTCCATTTGTACGTGTCTTCCTGCAGGACCTCCGTCTTGGTGAAACTTCGACTCGGGTTCCACCTAACCCACCCTTCTCCTGGGTGGTCGTCCTCTTCTTGGTCTCCATCGTGACCCACCGGTTTAGGTGTGACTCGTTGGCTGGTGGTGGTGTGTGGCGAATCGGGGGTAGGGGAGATTTCTTCCTCCAGGGATCGGCTGGTACTGGCAGGTGTCCGAGGTGGGAGACCAGTCTGCCCCTCTGTGAGGGTTGCGCCAGCTCCTCTTGCCCCTTCATCAGGGGATTCGGAGGCAGGCTGGACAGGTTCTTGGAACCCCAAAGCTTCACCTCCGGCACTGCTACCTTCCCAATGTGCCGATGGTCCTTCGCGTGCTTGCGTGACTCCAAGCCCTGGCGGTACTTGGAGCTCTTCGACACTAGGGATGCTTCCTTCCCTGCTTGTAGTTGCATCTTCCATTCGAGGGGGAACTCGAAGGATCTCGGGAGTGGAGGGACGAGTGGATATTACTGAGATGTGTGAGGGAGTGGGCGAAGGGGCCATAGACATGTGGGCTAGTGTGAGTCGGGAGAAGGCCTGGGTGAGGACTGTGATGGAATGATGGGCTTCTTCGCCGTCCATTGACCCTTCCTTTTGTACCTTGCAGTCCTTATAGCCGTGGGATGTTCCTTGTGATATTTTTCAATCAATTGTTGTGCGAAAATGTCCTTTTTGTCTTGCCAGGTATTTTCTGCTTCGGGATACCCTTTCCACTTCAAGAGATACTGCAGTTTCTTCGTCCTCCCATGTCTTCGAGAGTCTAACACCTTTTCGACCTCCCATTCTTCCTGTCCTTCAACTAGGTCTGGTAGTTGCCCTTCATAGTTAGGCCCATGTTCCTCCGTCTCCTTGTATGGTGTCAGTAGACTTGCATGAAACACGTTATGAATCTTCCACTGTTCTGGAAGGTTCAATCGATACGCCACAGGGCTTATGACTTCTGTGATTTCGAAGGGACCATATCGTTTGGGTCTCAGTTTGGTAGTCGGATGAGTTGTGTGGATGTTTTTTGCCTCGAGCCATACCTTCTCGTCCTTCTGATATTCTTTGAACCTTGTGTCTTTCTTCCACAGTGATTGCGCCCTCTTCATTGCCTCTTGTGCCTCTCGTCTTGCTTCTTTTATTCTCGTATTGTACCATTCTATTCGGGCATTTCACTTGGGCGCTCCGGCTGGTGCGCTCTTGGTACATACCCCATCCATAGATCGTAAGGGGTTCTTCCTGTTGTGGCCGATACTCGTGCATTCAGCATGTATTGCACGACTGGGAGGTAGTCTGCCCAGTTTGTTTGTTGGTAGTTGCAGAAGATCCGTAGAATGTCTTCGACATTCTGATTTGTTCTTTCTGATTGTCCGTCTGTTTGGGGATGATAGGCGCTACTGATGTTCTGCTCTATCTCCAATTGGGAACAAACTTCCTTGGCAAGTTACTAGTGAATCTTGTGTCTCGGTCTGAGATGATTTTGCTGGGTAGTCCTACAAAGGGGAATACTCGATTCTTGTATTCCTTTGCCAGCTCTTCTGCGTTCATTGTCTCTCGACATGGTATTAGGATGACACCTTTTGTGCAGTCGTGATCGGTAATGGTCAGGATTGCGTCATACCCATTTGAAGTGGGAAGTTTGACGATGAAATCCATGGCTATCGTCTGGAAGGGGTGCGCTCAGGTTCTGGATTGATTGGGTATAATCCGGGTGTTCCTGTGGTGTATAACTTTGTTTGACTGGCACGTTGCGCATCCCTTTATGTATCCTTCGATGAATTTGCCCATTCCTGGCCACCAGTAATATCGCCGGAGATCTTGTTGTGTTTTAGCTCGCCCAGGGTGTCCAGCTGTAGGCCCATCATGGTAGATCTCCAGCAAGCTTTTCTGGATTTGCTCCGGCCTGGGTACTACTATGGCCTGCTGGTGCCAATAGTACCCTTCCTCTTTTGGATGTCATACTTCGTCTTCCACCTTCAAGGATTGCAGTGTTCTCTTCTCGTTTCTGTTGTCTCCGGATTTCCTCTTCGACCGCCATTGGTCTGATGAGTTTGATGAACAAGATGGTCTGGGAGCGGTATGCCTTAACTTCCTCCCCTTCTGATGGCATTGGTCTGATCTTCGTGACAAGGCATCTGCCACGGCGTTCTTCTTCCCAGGCAGGTGGCAGATGTCGAAATCAAACCTTGCTAGAAAGGTTATATATCTGGCCACCTTGCCGGAGAGTTTTTGCGCCTCCCTATGTTTGGTTAGGTTGGCATGATCGTGTAACCTTGACTCGATGTGGGGAGCCTTCTAGAAGGTATCTCCAGAATTTGAATGCTCTGATAAGGGCCAGGAATTCTCGATCATAGACGTCGTAATTCCTTTCTGCTTGGTTGAGGGCTTCGGAATGTATCCCACTCCATTCGTTTCCTGTTTCGTCTCTTTGAATGAGTACTGCCCCTGTAGCATAGTCTGAGGCATCTATCTCACTTCGAAGGGTTTATCAGGGTTTGGGTGACTTATTTGAGGATCGGCTTCGATCTTCTTGATAAGACTGTCCAAGGCATTTCCGCTTCCTTGGTCCACTCGAACTTCTGCCCTTTTTGATGGTGGCAAAAATGGGCCTGGCCATGTGAGCGAAGTTTGGTATGAACCTTCTTTGGTACTGTAAGACTCCCATGGTTCGCTGGACGTCCACTTTGCTCTGGAGAACTCGAGGCCATTTGCTGATTCCATCTCGTTTGGCTGGATCCACCCTCATTTCCCGGCTTCGACTAGGATTCCTAGGAATTCCATTTGTGTTTGTTCCCATTGACACTTTGCCGGTCGTAATGATATCGATGTTTGGCCATCAGTCAAGCAATTCGTGCGTGCATTGCTTATGTCCTTCCTCCCTTTAGGCGTCTTCTTGCTGGCTATGAAGAAGTCGTCCATATACTGCCTGCTGAAGTGTCCATGTGATCGAACCACTTGTCCCTCCATGGCCTGAAGTCGCGCCACATAGTCGCGTCCATTGAGCTGGGGCGTTTTTCATTCCGAAATACAGCACTTTAGGTTGTACGTTCCTAGTGGCGTTTTGAAGGCTGCCTTTGTCGATCTCCTTCTTCGATAGGAATGTTATTGTACCCCCATCTGATGTCGAACTTTGAGAAGATTTCCTTCCCTCCATTTGTTGCAAAAGGCGGTCAATTCGGGTAAGGGGCCATTATCCCTTTTTGTCCATTGATTGAGTTTTCGATAATCGATGATGAGTCGTTTATCGGCGCTATTCTTCTTGTTTATGAAGAATACAGGGAGGTGTAGGCGAGGCGATTCTTCGATGAATCCCTTTTCTAGTTCTTCTGCGAGGAACTTCTTCAGTGTTTCCGTTTGGTTTGGTAAGGGGTAGACTTTGCAGTCTAGCTGCTCTGGAGCTCCTGGTGATAGTTCACTGTGGCATTTGGGTTTCGGTGGGGGAATTCCTGGCTGCTTCTTCGGAGAAAACTTCCTTGTATTTTGGTATTCTTTTGGCACCTCGTGTATTGTGGTGCCTTCTGATGGTATTGTTCGGCCATTTCCTGAGATATGGTTTGCCTTCTGACGTAGATGGCTTCGTCTTCCTTGGGCTTGCCCAGACTTTTAATGGCCTTGATCTGCCACCTGGTGACCATGCGGTCTAGGTGTTTGTACATGCTGCTTTGAATCTTGACTGTGCCTTCAAGCAGCTTTCCTTTTCTCCAGTCTACCTTGGGTTGAAGGTTCGGAGGAATGGGTATCCATATTAGGCGGTCCTTCCCTAAGTTTGTGATGTAAAACTCTTGAAGGTCTTCTTGGTCATTGTAGGAGATCTTAGGCGGCAGTAATGAGTCATTTCTCCTTGTTTGTTCTCTGTTCCATCGACGTTGTAGACTTTGATTGGTTTGACTAGAGGTCGCTTTCCGACCTTCATTCTTTTCCAGGTAGTTTCATCGATGAAATTCTCTGTAGCTCCGCTGTCCAACAGAGCTGTTTCTTCGGCCTTCGCATGAGCAGTTTGAAAGGAAAATGGTACATTCATGGAAGTGAGTCGTTTAATGTACATTTCTTGTTCTTCTCTGCTCATGCTAGTATTCCTAAGCCAGGCCGTCGGCTTGGAACTTCTCAAAAACCCTCGCTAATCAGTTTGTCGAACAGTTCTCTTTTCTTCGATGGTTAAGGCATTGATGTGCGCCATTAACCCTCCTTTCCCTTTGATTGATCCGACCTTTGTGGATGCTTGGGACGTCACTTCATCCTTGTCGTCTTCTACGTAGACTCCTCTTCTTCAGCCTCCATAACTTTGGCTGTGGGTTTCTTCCCAGTGTCGTCTTTCTGTCTGGGCAATTCCTAGACATATGCCCTTGTTTCTTGCATCTGAAGCATCGTCCTTCGCTCATGAGTTTCTTTCGCTCTTCAGCGTGAGTTGTTGGAACCTTCCTGGGGGTCGGCCCTTGGGTTTAGTGTCGATGACATCTACATCCATGGTCTGGGTCCCTAGGAGCTTTCTTTGGGACGGGGTGGTCTTTGAAGAACTGTTGGAACATGTTCTCTCGAACGGTGAGTCCTCCCCTTCCGAAGCCTCCAGCTTCTTGCTTGATTCTTTTAGCTTTGACAACTCTTTCCTAGCGGCCTCTTGCCACCCTTCGAGGTCGTTGTCTGCTGGACAGTTGTCCTTCCTCAAATGCGGTGGAGCCAGGATTTCAGTCCCATCTGAATGCCCGAACTGTCCCTTGGTGGTTTCTGTCCCACCCTAGTTCGGTGATGAGCGCATTGAAGGTGGAAATGTATTCGTGTAAGGGCATGTCCTTCTTCATGCTCAATGCTGATAATTTGAACTGAGCATCTTCGAGTAGGCTGTCGTCCTTCCAGGTGTTGATAAAGTCATTTTTGAACCTTATCCAGTGTTGTTCGTTGTCTGCATTCATTCCGTCCGTTACTCTGTTGTTGGCGGCGCGGATTTGAGCTTTGGTCCATTCTCGGACCCTATCCCTCTGATGTAGGTGATGGCCAGGGCTACTCGGCTCAGGGTCGAGCCATTACTCTTTTGTGCGAATTGATCCAGGCCCAGACGTGAAGTCATACATAAATGACTCTGCGTTTTTCCTGTTTCCATCGAAGATGTCTGGTGGGTGTCCATCCAGTCCTCCTCCTCCTTGGGCTGCTTGTTGCATCGCGGCAGCCATTGGTTGAAGGGCTGGGGGCCTCCTCCTCCTGGGGGACCTCCTCCTCCTCCTGGAGGGTTTCCTCCTCCTCCTTCACCGCCTCCCCCCATGTGCTGGGCTTGGTACTGGGATAGGGGTGAAGGTAGTTTGGATAGAAGGTCCTTCTTGTAGGCTTTGGAAGGTGACGTCTGTAACTCTTTCTTCGGTGGAAGTCATTGTGGCCATTATGAGCTGATCGATGGCTTCGTTCAACCTTCGTTGTGGGCTGATTTCGACTGTTTTCAGTTGCCTAGTGATGGTTTCCACTTCTGGCAACAGCTGTGTTTCGACGTGAAGACTGTATTCGCTTCGATCTACTCCGTGTCTTTGTAGTATTGGAGTTTTCTCTCTTGAAGACTCTGACTGTTCGTCAGTTTTCGTGTCTTCGTCTGAAGAAGTGTCCTGTTTTCTGGCTTCTTCAGTTCGGTAGGGTTCAGCTGCTGTCCCCAATCCGTGTTTATTCGGGCTCTCGATGAGATCCTTTTGGTCGTCCAAAATGTTCTCTCCTCCGGACTCCAGTAAGTGTAATACCACTGGTTGTTGATGTATTCCACTGGCACCCAAGTTCCTCCTATCCTAGGATGGTGTAGGATGATTGGGCGAAGTCCTGTCTTATCGACCAAAGGGCAATTCCTCTGAGTGCTAGAGGTAAGTTGTCTGATCTCCTGTTCTGGAAGTCTGCTGCTTCTTCGGGGTCCTCTGGGAAGCTTACGATTATTGATTCTCGTAGCTCCTCCTTCTGTTTCCCCTGGAGTTTTTCTTTCAGAGCCTTCGTCTTGACTGGCTATTTAAAGCTCGACTTATGTCAAGAATCGCTGACGCTCGACTCTTGATAGAGTTCGCAGTAGCGTCTCACCTGTTCTGGAGTGCTGATTGATATAGCTCAATCACTAAGCTTCGATGTCCTTGGAGGTTATCCAAGGGGAGCGAGAGTTGTTAGACGATGAGAGGGTCACTCCAATAGGTGAGATGATAGTCAGCAAGACCAATGTTTGATTAAGTCGAGCTTGGCTCGACTCTACAACCACTGAAGGGTTTAAATACAAGTCCTACTTTAGGGATTTGTAAGTAGCAAGTACGATCAATAAGCAGTTTCTCAGCCTGTCAGCTCTCCTAAGTATCAGTAAGCTATCAGTAAGCTATGATATCATAGAGTGCGTTTTTGGACTTTGGAACAATAACATGGGAACAATCAGTCATTCGATCAGTAAGCATCCAGTCAGTGGATCAGTAAGCATAGTAATATTAGGCCACAGTAAGTCCCACAGAACGTCGGATGAGGCACCACTTCGTCAGAACAATAGGGAGTCTAGGCATGCCATCTGCATCCAGACTTCTTGCAGAAGGCCCAGTGCATGCAAGCGTGTTTGGGGATGGGAATTGGGATAGATCGAAAGGAAGGATGAACTCTGAGGCCAGGAGATGAGACTTGTCCTGTAGATCGAGGTAAGTTCATAACACAAGGCCCCGATGGTCTATCGCGACGTGAACCAATTCCCGGCAAAGATGAAGATGACAGCGACCTGGAAGATTGGGTCAACGACATCCTCTTCCTCGGCATCTGGATCGACACTTGGCAACACATGTGCAGCCTCAAGACTCAAGCTCTCAAGCCAGCAACATCAAGAATGTTCCCCTCAATTCCACCCTCATCTCCTTTGCCAACATGCAAGACCAACATATCAGCACCATCACTCCAACAGTACACCCCTTACCACCACACTCCTCTTTCGCCACCAACTCCTGACTTCCAACCATTGCCTCCACCCCTCAAGAACAAACTGCCTTCGTCCCACCGTCCCATTCACCACCTCACCTCCTTCACTATCCTCATCCCTCCCTTCCTTCTCCATTAAACCCATTTTCTGTCCTCGACACAACAACAGCAACAGCAACAGCAACAACATCAGCAATACCACCATCCCAACAAAACACCCTCAACTCACAAACCGCTGCTTCCCGACCCCAAATTGCCTCTGCCCCTGCCCCACTTTTGCCTCCAACACCCATCTGAATCCTGCCGCTGTCCCTTCCCAACAACCCATCACTCCCATCCCACCTCAAGATCCATCCTCACCACCCCATTTCCCAACACATCTCACCTATCCCACATCAACATCGCTGCCGACAACTCTCGCCCTCACAACAACAAGAGCAAAAGCAAGATCCTCACTCACACCACCAACACCAGCCAAAGACACACTACCCACATCAGCCGACAACACACCGCCTCAAGATCCTCAAAATACCATCACACCTGACAAAGAGCTTGAAGACATCAAAAAATTTCTATCCAACCCAAAACACCTTCTCGACATCCACTTCCCTGTCCACGAACAACTTGTCAAGCGAGCGCGGCACTTTTTCGTGCGCAACAAATGGCTCTGGTGGCATCAACCTCAAGGTCAGCATCAGCTAGTTCTCCCTCCCCAGCAGCGCGAAGTAGTGTTGGGGAAGTTTGGTTCCAAACCAATACAAACTTGGTTTAAACTGAAACCAAACTTCAGTTTTGGGTTTGGTTTGGAGAATTCTGCTGAGAAACCGAACAGCTTGGTTTCGGTTTGGGCAATCACTTTTCACCCTAACTGGTTTCAAACTCGGTTTGCACTTAGTACATTACTCACATCTCCAGCCGTGTGGTGGGTTCACATTTTTTATTTTCAAGGTTTAAAGCTATGAAATACACATGATAAATCTCTATTTCATTTCTCACTAAATGCCATGTGTGTGTGTCCTTATGTCCATGCCTACGTCCGTGCTCACGTCCATATCTGCATCCATACCTACGTCTGTACCTGTGCCTGTACCCACGTCCGTGCCAGTGTCCGTACCCACGTCCATACCCGCATCCGTGCATACATCTGTGCCTGCGTTTGTCCACGCGTCTGTGCCCGCATTTGTCTGCACATCCGTACCCACATCGTGCGTGCATCTGTGCCCACGTCCGTGCATCTGTGCGTGCCCACGCTTGTCCGTGCATCTGTGCATGGCCGTGTTTGTCCGTACGTGCGTGTGTGCATTTCGTGCCCATGTGCGTGCATGTGTACCTGTATGCATACCCGTGTGTATACCTGTGCCTGTACCCACATCTGTGCCAGCGTCCATACCCACATCCGTGCATATGTCTGTGCCCGCGTTTGTCTGCGCATCCGTGCCCACATCTGTGCGTGCATCCGTGCCCGCATCCATGCGTCCGTACATGCCCACGCTTGTCCATGTGTCCATGCATGCCCGCATTTGTCTGTGCGTGCGTGTGTGCATTCGTGCCCGCATGCGTGTGTGCGTGTGTGCGTGTGTGCGTGCCCACATCTGTGCCTGCATCGATGCCCGTGTCGATGCCCACGTTCATGCCTGTGTCGATGCCCACGTGCATTTGTGCATTTGTTTGTTTGTACGTGTGCGTATTTGTGCGTATGTGCATTTGTTTGTTTGTTTGTTTGTTTGTACGCGCATTCATTTGTTCGTCCCTGTGTGCGTTCAGACAAGCGTAAGTCCAAGCGTCCGAGCGTGCATGTGGGTGTGTAGGGGGATGGATGGATGGGCATGCGGGCGGGCGTGCGGGTGGGTGCGTAGGGATGGACTGATGGGATCCGGATTGGGATGTGAGAGGGCAGATGGGGTGCAAGCGGGTGGGTGGGCATGCCACACAGGAGTGCACCTGTGTCAGAGCATGGTGAGTCAAAAAGAAGTTGAAGGGAGAAGGACTCACCTGCTGCCCTGGCCCTATTGGCATCATGTTGCGTTGGCTAGCGTGCATCCCCACATAAGGGGGTTGAGAGTGGTGTGGGACCTGTAGAATCTGATGAGTAAATATATAAAAATATGACTTGTCTCACTGAGCCCATGGAACAGTCGAAGAGTGGGGAGGAAGTCAAGGCCGAGGATGATTGGCAAATGTGAAACACGACAAGACAATGTTTGTTATGTAATACAGGTGGCCAACAGGACAACAAAGAGGCACCAAAAGTTCAGGAATTTATCAAATTGGGTTGGATATACAGAAGCTTTCTGTGTTAAGAATTATTCCTATGTAGTTTTATTCTATGTTTTGCAGACAATTCTTCCAAAAAAACATGTTTTATTTGTGAGTGCAGTGGCTATGAGGTTAGCTATGTCGGCTCACCACTCCGGGCGGTTCGGGCTGGTGATGCCGTGGGAAACGGTTTCAAACCGAGTTTAAACCAAACCAAACTGACGTAAACGGTTTGTATCAGTTTCGGTTTAGGTTTGGGAAATTTTGCCAGAAACCAAGTGGTTTGGTTTCCAGTTTGGGAAATTTTGCCTTAAACCAAACCAAACCAAACTTCCCCAACACTAGTGCGAAGCCATGATATGTGAAGCACATGACAAACTAGGCCACAGGAGATTTTATTCCACACTACGCACCATCATCAACTGTTTTTGGTGGCCGTTTGTTGCATGAGACATCAAACAGTATGTTACCACTTGCCATGAATGCCAGTTGCATCAGACCACAAAGATCCATCTCCCACCCACCGTCACAATTCCGGCACTGCTTTTTTGCAAGGCATACATCAACACAATGCTCATGCCCCCAGCTGGCAGCTTCTGCTACATTGTGCAGGCCTGTGACTCGCTCACAGCCTGGCCCGAGTGGCATGCGCTCCACATAGAGACTGCCCATACCCTAGCTGCATTCATCTTTGAAGAAATCTTGTGCCGTTGGGGAGCCGTAGAAGAGATTGTCACAGACAACAGTGCAGCTTTTGTTGCCGCCCTCGACTGGCTTGCAGATTGCCATAGCATCCGACACATCCGGATCTCAGCTTATAACTCACATGCCAATGGCATCGTCAAACACCAGCACCGCACCATCCAAGAGTCAATTGTCAAAGCCTGTGGAGGGGAGATCACGAAGTGGCCTGTCATCGTGCTGCACGCCTTCTGGGCAGACCGTGCTACCACCTGCAAGTCAACTGGTCACACCCCCTTTTACATGGCTCATGGCATCGAGCCAATCCTCCCCTTTGACATCACCCTCACCACCTTCCTCGTGCCAGATATTGCTAAGCCCTTTCCACCAACGAACTCATTGCCATCCGCACATGTCAGCTCCAAAAATGCAAAGACGACCTCTCTGCCATCCATGCCAACGTTCTCTGTAGCCGTTTCACTTCTGTGCAGCAGTTCGAGCGAGCATTCAAAAACACCATTCACGACCATGACTTCAAACCCAGTGTGCTCATCCTTGTTCACAATTCCAGCATCGAGACAGACTTAGGTCATAAAACCAAGCCTCGATACTTTGGCCCCATGGTCATCATCTGCAGAACCCCCAACGGCGCATACTGCCTCGCAGAGCTCGATGGCACCGTCTCCAAGCTGCACTTCACCATGTTTCATCTCGTCCCATATCATGCTCATTCCCACACCTCCATCCCAGTCACCCACCTCATCGAATGCGAAGAGCTGACCAAAATCTATCTTGACTAGGACAATGACGGCATGGCAGAAGCACCCAGCTATGGCGAAAGTGGTGACGATTCGGACAAGTAGGTGCAATTTTTTTCGAAGGTGTTTGACTAGGGACAGTCAAAATTTTGACCCCCGGGCTGGTGTAGGGTTCCCCTCAGAGCTGCGCGTGGAATCAACTCGCTGGAGTGCCCAGTCACTCAAGCTCAAGGTGACTTGTCAATACGGATAAACAACTCACTCCTTTCTCCCGCCACTATGCCCCTGCCACCGTCTTCAAATTTATCTTTGCCAATGATCGCCTGCACAACACAGAAATGCCAAGATGTCAACCTCCCACCCTTTTTATTCACTTTGTTCCTGTCCATACCAATTCCCATTGACACTATCCCCTTTCCCTCTAGTTTCTCGCCATGTTCATCGTCCCTTTAATATGTTACTAGCATGTGACATTGTACACTCTTATTTACTTAGATACCCGCTGATGCTAACATTCCTTACCATTACACTAGCTCCCTTTCCACCATTGCCTCTATTCATTCAGCACCCCAACAAGGCTGCTATTCTTACCTCTGAAAGTTACACAAGCCTAGCCATACTGTTGTCCCTCACTTCAACACTTTCATTTACTACCTACAAAGCTTACCAAATAGGTATCTCTGCTGTATTTAAGGACACCCTCCAGCTTGTGGAGAAGGTCGTCAATTAGCCCGTTCTTTGATCGAATCCAGTCCCTCTTCTGTTCTCTCGTCTCTCTACATCTGTGTCAGCCCGCGTTTGCTTATCGACTCTGTGCCCATCTCTGCCCCATATTACTCACCATTTCAGCATCTTGTCTCCATCTTGCACCACCATGTGCATCTCGTCTCATCTCATCCTGCCTAGCCTTACCACCATTGCCTTCCCCTTTCCTCTTCCTCCCCCTCTCTCTCATATCTTCCACCTCTTGGTCTACTCGATTCTACCCACATCAACGCAGTACTCTGCACAACGGGCAGTGGTGTGATGGGCAGCAGCATGCCTGCGTGGCATGATGGGTAGCAGCAGTTTGAACAAGTTCAAACTGATAGTAAAATATTGTTCTGTAATAGTTTAGGGGTTAAACAATATAATGGTTTGAACAATGTGTAGTTTAAACATTGTGTAGTTTGAACATTTGTCATTCAGAACTCAAACTTTTGAGTTTGAACCAATATAGTATGTGAAAGTGATACCTTTTCAAGGGGGGGTTTGAACATTTTCTGGTTTAATGTCTGAACCCTTTTAAATAGACAGAAGTTCAATCAAAGTCCATAGGATTCTACACTAGGGATGCTAGTAATACTAGCTGGGGTAGCACTGGGGATACTAGTAATATGAGCTAAAGCAGCTCCAGGGATGCCAGTAATACTAGTTGAACCAGTGCTAGAGATGTTAGTAATACTAGCTGAAGCAGCACTAGGAATGCTAGTTATTTTTATTATTATTATTTTCTGACTTCTTTTTACCTTTTACCTACACTTGCTTCAACTAGTATTACTGGCATCCCTACCCTTGCTTCAACTAGTATTACTACCATCCCTACTGTTCCTTCAACTAGTATTACTACCATCCCTATACTTGCTTCAACTAGTATTACTACCATCCCTACCCTTGCTTCAACTGGTATTACTGGCACCTAGACATTTGCTTCTGTTGGAAATCACAGACTCAGAGGAGAACCCCGGAATGGAGTCCGGGCCACCAGCTGTGGAGATCTGAGCCCACCTCGCAGTGGATCAGTCTCAATCTCAGGATACATCTCAGATGATCCCACAATAATTTTCGGGACCTGCCCCCTTCATGGGGGCACAATATTGTCTTATCTCACTTTCATTTAGTTTCCAGATTGATGCACAAGCACGAGCATGGGCGGAAAAGGCCCAACCCAATACTCCCACAATGGGATGCCTCAGAACACACCAAAACGCCATCACCTGCTCCGATTACAATTTCTCTACAATGCCCGACCCCTTCAGCCGGTCTCTGCATAAAGTCCGAAGGGTATTACCAGGCGCAATGTTCTATTATGTTGTCTCAAAGTCTTGTTGTCGCTCACTGCACATTGATTACTTTACGATGCTTTTTCTTGTTCTACTGCCTCACCATACTATTGTTGAGATGGACCACCCTAGCGGACTTACTGGCTCTAAGGACTTATGGACTCAGACTTTGCCGGAGTCACCTTATGCGCTCCAAGATACCTTTTACGTCCTAACTGGACTTCTTTCCTATTGTAGTATACAGACACTTGTGCTACAATCATACACTCTTTGTCTTTCACGTCGTGTTGTACACTCCCTAGTTACAATCGTTACTTCTTACGATTACTGTATGCCTCATTATGCACTTCTTAGTCACCCTATGCCCTGGGCATTATGCCTATTACTCAATTCGCTTATTCCCTGCTCTCT
>WTXJ01000309.1:0-13336 GCA_022376545.1 Russula dissimulans
ATTGTTGGCAGGGGCTTGCTCTCGATCGAGAATTCTGTAGATGAGCCATTGTTTGAGCCTGGCCCTGAACGCATCTACCGCCCCGTCCGTCTGGCGCTGCCATCGCAGCTCTGATATCAACACATTGAACTTGGCAATATAGTTGTCTACAGTGACATCTGATGTCATTTGCAACTTGTTTAGCTTCTGCTGGGTATTTTCTCGGAGAGCTGGGTCCTTGAACTGGGCTTGGAATTCTCCAGATAGGAGACACCACAGCTGTTCATCAGTTGCTGCATATGCTCCTGATAGAACTTGGTCATTGGTCCTTTGGAGCGCTTGTCTTCCCCAGTCTTCTACGTCCGGCCCTCGGATGAGATTAACAAATACTGCGACTCGTGAGAGAGGATCGAGGATGCTAGGGTGATTTCGATTCATCCATTGATAGACATTGAACTGATGAATGAATTTCTCCATGGTCGTCACATTACCAGTGAAGAACTCCGGTGGTTCACCCATAAGCCACCCTCCATGATGGGCAGCTTGCTGGCCTGGCAGTCCTGCCAGGGGTTGTGGCGGTCCTGCGGGGGTTGTGGTCCACCCGGTGGTTGTGGTCCTCCAGGTGGTGGTCCTCCTCCTCCAGGTGGTCCTGGTCCTCCTCCTCCAGGAGGTCCTGCTGGAGGCCCTATCGGTGCTTGTGGAAATCCTCCTGGCCCTCCTCTGATTGGTGGAACTGGTGATGGTAGTCTTGTGGGCAGTCCTGTTGATGGTTGTCCGGCTGCTGCCGCACCTTGCTGCCCCGAAGCTCCTTGGACGAACTGGGGCTGAACCCCTACATACGCAAGTTGCATCTGGGTTGCCATATCATCGAGTTCTTGTTCGAGTTGCTCAAGTTGTTCTGTTGAGAGAGCAGGTGGGTACTTTCCTGCGAGCTCTTCTTGTTCTACTAGCGACGCATCTGTCCAAAATGGTACAGGTCCTATGCTTGTCTGTTTGTGGTGAACTTACTGCTGGGTCGACAGTAATTCGCTAGGAGGGTTCTGGATGGACAGGGGACGTGGGTTGACGATACGGGTCAAGTGTCGGGACACAGGGGATTTCAGAGGGTACAGGAGAGGGCTTAGGCACTGAGCCGCTTAGTGCAAGGCAGTAAGGGGAGGAGACGATGGGAGTGTCACAAATGGACAGTCTGAGGACTGTCTGCTCATATTGGGAGTCCTTATATACACAGAGATGGTACTCTAGTAAGCGTTATTACTCTAGGGGCTATTCTTGGTCTGTCTTGTTGTTCCAATGACATAATGCCATCTGTCCTTGGTCTGGATTGTCCAACAGGTTGGGGAGGAGTTATTCTGGGCGCTTTGTGGTGCGCTTCCTTGGGGGTTGTGGCCACTTCGCTTCTCAAGGTATTTTAGGATTGATGCAGATCTGTGGCCAGATCTGTACCTCTGGCGATCCCCTGTTCCAATCTTAGAGATATCTAGATCATCTAGGGTCCTAGATATGATCTGGGGATTCCCTTGGGGATTTCCCAAGGGGTTCTCTTTGGATCTATTTGTACATGGCCTTGCTGGCGCTTTGGGGGTCTGGGGGGTGTTGTGGGAGCATTGGGGTTGTTCCCCTTTGCTGGGTCGTCCCCTTTCATTGCAGGGAGGTCTCTGGACATTGTCCTGTCCGTTCCCTTTGATTCCTGTGGTTCCGGAGGTCACTGTTCGTGACAGGATCCCCTCTTTAAGACTCATCTGCACCTGCAGACTCAAGATTTTAATTCCTGGTTTTGGCATCTTTGGATAGCGGGTGTGGAAAGTGGAAGTGAGTTCTGGGGCATTCTTCATGTCTCCTGCAGCGACCCATGAGTTCTCTGATGAGGGGTAGCCTTTCCATTTGACTAGGTATTGTATCCCTTTGCGGTTAGGGGTAACACATGACTTCAGGATCCCTTTGACCTCATAGTGTCCTTCTTCATCATCGATGATTTCTGGGAGAGGTCAGGTGAAGTTGGGGCCATGGGCAGTGGTTTCTTGGTAGGGTTTCAGAAGGGCATTGTGGAAGACTGGGTGAATTTTCCAGGATTTGGGGAGTGCCAGTTTACTGTTGACAGGGTATGCGGCGATGACTTTGAATGGGCCGTATCTCTTGGGTGCTAGTTTGGCTTTGGGATGGGTTGTCTTTAGATTAGTGGCTTCTAGCCACACTGAGTCGCCTTCTTTGAAGCGATATGTGGGGCCATCCGGTCAGGAAGATTTCATGACTTCTGCTGCATTGTTTAGGGTGGCAGTGACTTCACTTCGCATCTGTTCCATGTGTTTAAGATGTTCCTCTACCGCTGGGAATTTGGTTGCAAATAGTAGGGGGGGAATGAACATAGGGGTGAATCCATACCACACCTCAAAAGGGGGTCTTTTGGTGGCATGGTGTGGTCGTGAATTGTGGTCAAATTCCATGAATGGGATGAGCTGGGACCAGTTGTCTTGTTGGAAATTGCAGAAGATGCATAGGTATTGTTCGAGTTCTTGGTTGACTCTTTCTGTTTCTCCATCTGTCTGGGGGTGATAGGCAGTGCTGAGGGAAGATTTTACTCCTAGGTGTTTCCAGAGTTCTTGGATTACTTTGGCCATAAATTGAGGTCCTCTGTCTGAGATAATTTTCTTGGGTAGTCCAGTTCTTTTCCAGACATGTTCCAGGTAGAGGTCGGTGGTTTGTTCTGTGGTGATAGTTTTGTGGCATGGGATGATGATTGTTGCTTTGCTGAAGCGGTCTACTATGACTAGGAGGCTGTCGAAGCCTTGTGACAGTGGTAGGTCAACAATAAAGTCCATGGTGGTAGTCTGCCATACATTGGTGGGGATTTCATTGGGTTGTAGGGGTACAATGGTTTTGGGGAGCTTCTTGGTTTCTTGGCACATCGCGCATCCCTCTACACAGTTTTTAACAAATGTAGACATTCCTGGCCACCAGTAGTTTTGGTTGACTAGTTCATAGGTTTTCCATTGTCCAGGGTGTCCTGTAGCACGAGCGTTGTGGTGTAGTTTGAGTATGTCACACCAGAGTTCTGTTACTTTGGGTACGTAGATCTTTCCTTTGTGTAGGATGAGGCCCTCTTCTAGGTTCCAATCCTCTAATCCCTTTGCAATTGTGCAAGGTCCATTTCGTAGGATTGAGGAGAGTGCTTGGGTGACTTCTTGGTCATGGTGTTGGGTGTCCTTCAGGCGTTGGCATAGGTCTCTATCTCCTGCTGAGACTACCACTCCTGGGCGAGTTGCTCGGATGGCAAAAAACTTTTGGTCGAGCAGGACACAGTCTTCATTGTCGTGCTCCATCCCCTCTTTATGATCTGGATGCCAGGACAGTGCATCTGATTTGTTATGTGTTCCTGGGTGGTGTGTAATGGTGAAGTCAAATCAGCTGAGTAGGAGGGCCCATCAGGCTTGTCGACGGGATAGTTTTTGTTTGGTCATGAAGTAGCAAAGATTGTGGTGGTCCGTCCAGATGTCTGTAGTGCTTGGTGTACCTTCCAGGTAGTGTCAGAAGTGCATAAGTGCTGTCACAATAGCTAAGAGTTCTTTGTCGTGGATAATATAGTTGCATTCAGCCAGGTTGAGGGACTTTGAGTAGTAGGCAACAGGGTGGAAGCGGTTGAGTTCATCCACTTGTTCTAGGATGGCACCAAGTGCATTTTCACTTGCGTCTGTGATCAATCGGAAGGGTTTCGAGTGGTCCAGTAATAGGAGTACTGGGGCTGTCGTGAATGCAGTGATGAGTGCGTGGAAGGCCATTTCTTGTTCGTTCATCCAGAGGAATGGGGTGTCTTTCTTGGTGAGGTTAAATAGGGGGTGAGTGATGGCTGAGTAATCTCTAATGAATTGTCGATAGAAATTACAGAATCCTAGGAAGGCTTGTACATCATGTACGCGTGTGGGAGTTGGCCATTGTATAATGCCACTGATTTTCAGGGGGTCCATGGAGATTCGTCCCTCTTCTATCCGTAGGCCTAGGTAGTCGATAGATCGGGCTTGGAAAGTGCATTTTTCTGGCTTTAGGAAGAGGTCAAAGGCGAGGAGTTGTTTAAGGACACAGTGAGTGAGGGCGTCCAGCTGCGCTAGGGTTTTTGCAAAGATGAGGATGTCGTCCATGTAGACTACAACTTGTCCTTCTTCAATAAGGTCTCGTAGGACCATATTCATGAAGCGTTGGAAGGTTGCGGGGGAGTTGCAGAGACCAAAGAACATGACAAGAGGTTCATAGAGTCCCAATGGGGTTTTGAAGGTGGCTTTCCATTTGTCGCCTTCCTTGATTCTGATGTTGTTGTATCCCCATCGCACATCAAATTTGGTAAAATAGCATGCACCTTGGAGTTTATCGATTAGTTCGGGGATGAGTGGCAGTGGGTAAGCATCTTTGACTGTCACTTCGTTGAGTGCGCGGTAATCTTGGACTGGTCGGAGAGATCTGCCTTTCTTCTCTACAAAGAAGAAGGGGCTTGCTACTGGGGCATTAGATTTTTGGATGGTTCCGCGTTGTAGGTGTTCTGCTAGGGACTCCGTTAGGGCTTTCATTTCGTCTGGGGTTAGTCAGTAAATCCCACAGTCCTTTCTGGTGGCGTTAGGTTTTAATTCGATGCCATGGTCCCATGGACACCGCTGGGGTCGGCATTGGGCGGCTTGGTCATTGAAGATGTGTTTGTACTGGAGGAACTGTGGGGGGATGATTTCTTCTAATGAGCGTGGGGTTTTCATGGTCTGGGCTAGTTGCATGGCTGTGGTGGTTTTTGCTTGTATGCGGATTGCTGCAGTTTGGAAGGTTTGTTCAAGTTTGTCTTTGAGGTTGAGGGGGTCTTTGTGTTCTGTGGCAATAAATGCGATTGCCGCATGCAAGGGAAAGTCTGGTTTGTCGTGTGTGTCTTCGTGGTTGATTTTGATGCTTTGAATGTGAATGGAGTGGCAAAGGGGTAGTTGCTTGGTGACTTTGCATGTCCTGGGGCAGTGAGATAATTCAAGGGTGTCTTTCTCCCAATCGATGATTGGGTTGTGGTGGTGTAGCCAATCGGTTCCGAGGATGATGTCATAATTTCCAATGTTAGTGATGTAGAATTCTGCTTGTTCGTCGTGTTGTGTCAGGGGTTTTCCAATCCTGAGTCATTGGATTGTGGTATGGGATATCAATCCACCTTTGTTTTCCGAGCCATCAACATTTTGGGCTGGTAGAGGTTGTCTGAGGGTTTGCAAGGTAAGTTTGTGTCGTTTGGCGAAGTTTTCACGGATTATCATTCCTTCAGCGCCGCTATCCACTAGCGTGCATGCACTGATTTCTTTCCCACTGATTTTCCCAACAAGGAACACTCGGAGTGAAATAGAAGGAGAACATATATTTCTAATCACTTCCAGAGATACAGGGTCCGAGTCAAGAGTATCTAGAATCGCATAGCGATTCAGGGTAGCGTGGGTGGGAAAGTGAACCATTCCTACAGACAGTGCAGCTGTGGAATGTCTTAAAAATCTGAAGGGGCTGAGCGTGGTCACTCGATTATGTCTGTTAAGTCGTTCCTCCAAGTTATCACTTGGGCGACAGAGACAGGGGCTTTGCTTGGCTCTTCAGGGGTTTCTTCTATTGTAGCCGAGCTTCTTACGTGAGTTCCTGGAGTGCCTTGGTGATTAGCCGAGCTTCGATTGTTTTGGTTCTTGCTGATCGTGTTCTTCCTGAGACAGCATTCTCGGGCCATGTGATAAGGTTTGCCACAATACAGGCACAACTTCTCTTTGAAGCGCCGTTCGCATTCTTGCTTCAAAAGTGGGCCCTGCGGGTTTGTCGGGCATTCGTCCCGTTCCCCTTGATACAGATTGATCTGCAGGGGTGATTCTTCCCCCGTGGTGGTGCTTCTAGCGCGTGCGGGACATTGTCCCTGGGCACGGAATGCAGGGGTGTTATAGAGATGATAGACGCGATCGAATTCGCGTGCTTTCTCCACTAATTCTGTTAAGGTGGCGGGCTGGGGCGACAGCACCAGTAGCTTGGTATGTAGTCCTTGATTGAGATTGACACGGAAGGCATACATGCGCATAGATTTGTCCACTCCAGCGCAGGATGCATGGGTGGACCATTCTTGGTACCATTCATTGAAGGGGTGGTTCCCTTGACGTAAGGAGTGCATAATAGTCGAGGCTTCTAGTGCTGACTCGGCTGGAATAAAGTGTGCCGCGAAGGTTTTCTTGAAGGTGGCCCAAGTTCCATAATTGATCGGCGTCTTCTTTAGCGCTTCATTAGTGTGTTTCTTAGCCCAGTCTGTCACCGCTATGGTTTCACCAGCTCACTTAGTAGCAATGGGAAGATAGAATGACGATGAAGACAACGATGAAGACAATGATGACGATTGCTACTCTGAACATGAACCCGTCTGTATACCGGGTGTGACTTGAAGAAGAGTACGACCCCTACTTAGAGCAAAGGCGGTCGAGGGAGACCCAAGATCGCTTTCACCCTGAGTGGAAAGACGAGGGTCGGCTGCAAAGACGGCTTGTCTTTGACAGCGAGCCCTGAGCGGGGGAACAACAGTGTATAGCGACGAAAGACTCGACTTAGTGAGTCCTACTGGTACATGGCACGCATAAATAGGTACAGGGGAGGCTATGCCCATAAAGCCAGAACAACGGTACATCAAACTATCACAGGTCGGCGGTGGTCAGCGCATCAGAATCAATCACATCAGAACGAAGGCCCATCAGAACGTATCATAATAGCGGGAACAACAACACAGCCCGGTTGCAGAACTTACCCCGGTCCACGGCGTACAAGCTAGCCGTCTTGGGAGCCGGTGACATCACCCTCCTTCTAGACGGCAAAGTGACCTCGCTTTACGTTCTTCCCTTTTGGAGGGACTCAGGGGAAGTTCTCGTCGTCTCGAATTACCGCAGGGACCAGGTACTGTTGGCAGGCGAGGCGCTTCGATATGCGGGCCAACTTGAGGCGTCCGCAGGTGAGGGCGTACTTCTCGTGGAGAAGGCTGAGGTCAGCCTCAATTTGGTCCCGCTGTAGCTCCATTTCTTGGGCTTTGAGGTAGGTGTCGCGGGCGCGGGTGAGATCGGCCACGATGCCGTAGTCTTCGAGCTCAATGGCGGCCCGGCAGAGCGACTCGAAGGTCACGGTGCGTCCCTCGATGATGGTCTGTACCCAGAGGGGGAGCGGCTCGGGGATTTCGTTGAGGCAAATGTCGGGAGACGCATAGATCTCCATAGAATAGGGAGCCTCGGTCGAGAGCTCCTTACCGGTAAGGCCAAAGGCCTTGGTGTAATCCCCAGAGTGTAATTTGATGAACTTGGCCGGGAGGTAAAGGCCATCGTCCATGGGAATGTCGAAGTTAGGGATCTTGCCATTGTTCCGGACGTACCCCTCGGGAGGCTCGTCGGAGTCCTCGTCACCCACAAGCTCCTCGAGGCAGAGGAGTTTCTTGCGGAGCTCCCAGACTTCTGTGTTGTGGGTGGACTCATGCTCTTCGATGGTCCAGAGGAGCCCGGCAGCGATCTGGTGCATAGTTTCTTCGGGGATGTGGGTGTTGGCGGCCAGGAGTGAGGCGGTGGAGCACAGCGAGAGAGGGGCTCCGGTGACGTGAGGGATGGCATAAGAACTGGCGGACTTGGGAGAGGAAGTGTCGAGGCTCTGGGACATCTTGCGCTTGCGTTCGAAGTGGGCGGCGAGGGTCTCGAGGTGGAATTGTAGCCAAGGGTTTGGCAGTAGTTCAAGGCCTGGTAGTCCCCAAAAGACCAGGAGGGCAAAGAGGGGGTTGACTTCGAAGGGGGCCAGTTTGGTGATGAGATGACCGCGGCGCGAGCCCCCTTTTTATGCAGGTGTAGTGGGCTGTGCTTATAATATTCTCGGATCCGTTCATCTGCGAATATCGCCGTTTTTGGCTCCCAGGTGTTGTCGCTGTGGGGATACCCCTTCCATTTGATCAGGTATTGGAGCTGTTGGCTTCTACCTTTGAACCGGTGATTGATGATAGCCTCCACTTCGTATTCTTCTTCGTCTCTGATCAAGTCGGGTGGCGGTCGGCAGAAATTGGGTCCGTGAGCAGGAGTTTCACGATAGGGCGATAAGAGGGAAGCGTGGAACACGTCGTGAATGGCCCAAGACACCAGGAGTTCTAGCTGATACGCCACTGATGAGATCTTTCTGATGATCTTGAAGGGTCCCTGGCGTTTCGGGGCTAACTTGGAGGTCTGGTATGGGAGTTTTAAATTGTTTGCTTCGAGCCATACCTGTTCTCTGACTTGAAACATGTCTTTTCAGATCTCTCCTGTATGCGCTGATTGATTGATGGCCGCCGTAGCCTGCACCCGTCATTGGAGAAGGTCGTCGATTCGGGCTTCTGCTTCTTGATTGTTTGTCCCTAGGACTTGGTTCGGGTATAGGATGGGCCAATATCCCAACAAGGCTTGATTGGGCGTCATCTTCAGCGTGGAGTTGACTCGGTCATTGTGAACCGCCGAAGCAATGGTGAGCCATTTGCTCCAGTCGTTCGGCTGCGCGCTCGTTACCAGACGGAGATATTGTTCGATCCACTGATTTGTCCGTTCGGCGAGTCCGTCGGTTTGGGGGTGAAACACCGTCGACAGATTCTGTTGGACTCCTAGCTTTGCTGTGAGGGCTCAGCCGAAGTGTGAGGTGAAGCAGGGATCTCGGTCAGTGATGACCTTCCTCGGCAGTCCGAACCATCGGTAGACATTGTCGAGGTACATCTGTGCGATATCAGGGCCCGTGACAGTGGTGGAGCAAGGGATGAAGGTCGCCACTCACGAACAACCGTGGTCCACTATGGTGAGGATCGCGTCATGGCTGTGGCTCTTGGGCAGGCTGGTGATAAGGTCCATGGCTATGCGCTCGAAGGGTTTGGTGTCCGGGAGGGTGTCAATCTTGTAAATGGGGACTCTGGGGCGATGAGTGCGAATTTTGTTTTGTTGGCATTCACCGCACCCTTCGACATAGTCCATTATCCATGCGGTCATGCCAGGCCACCAGAAGTCTCTTTTTACTTGGCGGAGGGTTTCGTCTCTACCCAGATGTCCTGCCATTGGTGCGTCATGGGTGTGGGTCATGATGGGCCATTTGAGTTCGAGGTCTGGAGGAACGACTAGTTTGCCTGTGTTACTGTTATGGACTTACCTCGATCTACAGGGCAAGCCACACCTCCTGGTCCCGGAAATCATCCCCCCTCCTCTCGATCCACACCCATTCCCATTCCCAAACACGCCTGTATGCACTGGGCCTTCTGCAAGAAGTCTGGATGCCGGTGGCATGCCTAGGCTCACTATTGTTCTGATATGTGGTACCTTTGTTCTGACGTTCTGTGGGACTTACTATGGCCTGATACTGATATGCTTACTGATCCAATGATTGGATGCTTACCGATCGAATGACTGACTGTTCCCATGTTATTGTTCCAAAGTCCAAAAACGCACTCTATGATATCATAGCTTACTGATGGCTTACTGGTACTTAGGAGGAGCTGACAGGCCTGAGAAGATTGCTTATTGATCATATTTGCTACTTACAAATCCCTAAGTAGCAGACTTGTATTTAAACCTCTCAGCAGTTGTAGAGTCGAGCCAAGCTCGACTTAATCATACATTGGTCTTGCTGACTATCATCTCACCTATTGGAGTGACCCCCCTTCATTATCTAACCAACTCTCGCTCCCCTTGGATAACTTCCAAGGATCTTCGAAGCTTAGTGATTGAGCTATATCAATCAGCACTCCAGAACAGGTGAGACGCTATTGCGAACTCTATCAAGAGTCGAGCGTCAGCGATTCTTGACATAAGTTGAGCTTTAAATAGCCAGTCAAGACGAAGGCTCTGCGAGAAAACCTCCAGGGGAAACAGAAGGAGGAGCTTCGAGACTCAATAGTCATAAGCTTCCCAGAGGACCCCGAAGAAGCAGCAGACTTCCAGAACAGGGGAGCAGACAACCTACCCCTAGAACTCAGAGGAATTGCCCTTTGGTCGATAAGACAGGACTTTGCCCAATCATCCTACACCATCCTAGGAATAGGAGGAGTTTGGGTGCCAGTGGAATACATCAACAACCAGTGGTATTACACTTACTGGAGTCCGGAGGAAAGAACATTTTGGATGACCAAAAGGGATCTCATCGAAAACCCGAATAAACAAGGTTTGGGGACATTAGCTGAACCCTACCAGACCGAAGAAGCCAGAAAAAGAGATACTTCTTCAGAAGAAGACACAAACACTGACAAACGGTCAGAGTCTTCAAGAGAAAGAACTCCAATACTGCAAAGACACGGAGTGGACAGAAGTGAATACAGTCTTCATGTCGAAACACAGCTGCTGCCAGAAGTAGAGACCATCACTAGGCAACTAAAAACAATCGATATCAGCCCACAACGAAGGTTGAACGAAGCCATCGATCAGCTCATAATGGCCACAATGACTTCCACCGAAGAAAGAACTGCAGACGTCACCTTCCAAAGCCTACAGGAAGGATCCTCTATCCAAACCACCTTTACCCCTATCCCAGTACCAGACCCAGTGCATGGGAGTGGAGGTGGCGGAGGAGGAGGAGGAAATCCTCCAGGAGGAGGAGGTGGTCCCCCAGCAGGAGGTGGTCCCCCAGCCCTCCAACCAATGGCCGCTGCGATGCAACAAGCAGCCCAAGGAGGAGGAGGATTGGATGGACACCCACCGGACATCTTCGATGGAAACAGGAAAAACGCAGAGTCATTCATGTATGACTTCACAGTCTGGGCCTGGATCAATTCGCACAAGAGAGTAATGGCCCGACCCCTGAGCCGAATAGCCTTGGCCATCACCTATATCAGAGGGGATAGGGTTCAAGAATGGACCAAAGCCCAAATCCGTGCCGCCAACGATAGAGTAACTGGAGGAATGAACGCGGACAATGACCAACACTGGATAAGGTTCAAGAACGACTTCATTAGCACCTGGAAGGACGACAGCCTACTCGAAGATGCTCAATTTAAACTGTCAGCATTGAGCATGAAGAGAGATATGCCCCTACACGAATACATTTCCACCTTCAATGCCCTCATCACCGAACTAGGGTGGGACAGAAACCATCAGGGGACAGTTCAAGCATTCAGAATGGGGCTGAAATCCTGGTTAGCCACTGCAATTTTAAGAAAGGATAACTGTCCAGCAGACGATGACCTTGAAGGGTGGCAAGAGGCCGCTAGGAAGGAGGTTGTCAAAGCCAAAAGGATCAAGCAAGAAGCTGGAGGATTCGGAAGGGGCGGACTCACTGTTCGGGAGAACATGTTCCAACAATTCTTCAAGGACCACCCTATCCCAAAGAAAGCTCCCAGAGACCCAGATGCCATGGATGTAGATGTCATCGACACTAAACCCAAGGGCCGACCCCCAGGAAAGTTCCAACAGCTCACGTCTGAAGAGCGAAAGAAACTCATGAGCGAAGGACGATGCTTCAGATGCAAGAAACAAGGGCACATGTCCAGGAATTGCCCAGACAGAAAGACGACACCTGGGAAGAAGCCCTCAGCCAAAGTCATGGAGGCTGAAGAAGAGGAGTCTACCGTGGAAGATGACAAAGATGAAGTAACGTCCCAAGCATCCACAAAGGTCGGATCAAGCAAAGGGAAAGGAGGGCTAATGGCGCATATCAATGCCTTAACCATCGAAGAAAAAGAGGAGCTGTTCGACAAACTGATTAGCGAGGGTTTTTGAGAAGTTCCAAGCCGACGGCCTGGCTTAGGAATACTAGCATGAGCAGAGAAGAACAAGAAATGTACATTAAACGACTCACTTCCATGAATGTACCATTTTCCTTTCAAACTGCTCATGCAAAGGCCGAAGAAACAGCTCTGTTGGATAGTGGAGCTACAGAAAATTTCATCAATGAAACTACCTGGAAAAGGATGAGGGTCGGAAGGCGGCCTCTAGTCAAACCAATCAAAGTCTATAACATCGATGGAACAGAGAACAAACAAGGAGAAATGACTCACTACTGTCGCCTAAGAGTCTCCTACAATGACCAAGAAGACCTCCAAGAGTTTTACATCACAGACTTAGGGAAGGACCGTCTAATATTGGGATACCCATTCCTCCGAACCTTTAACCCAAAAGTAGATTGGAGGAAGGGGAAGCTGCTTGAAGGCACAGTCAAAATCCAAAGCAGCATGTACAAACACCTAGATCGCATGATCACCAGGTGGCAAATCAAGGCCATCAAGAGTCTGGGCAAGCCTAAGGAAGGCGAAGCCATCTACGTCAGAAGGATGACCATATCCCAGGAAATGGCCAAACAATACCATCAGAAGGGCACCATACAACTACACGAGGTACCAAAGGAATACCAGAAGTACAAGGAAGTTTTCTCCGAGGAAGCCACCAGAAGATTTCCTCCTGACCGAAACCCAAATGCCACAGTGGAATTATTACCAGGAGCCCCAGAACAGTTAGACTGCAAAGTCTACCCCTTAACCAAACCGGAAACAGAAACACTGAAGAAGTTCCTTGCAGAAGAGCTAGAAAAGGGATTTATCGAGGAATCAGCCTCGCCTTACACCTCCCCTGTATTCTTCATAAACAAGAAGAATAGCGCCGATAAACGACTCATCATCGATTATCGAAAACTCAATCAATGGACAAAAAGGGATAATGGTCCCTTACCTCGAATTGACCGCCTTTTGCAACAAATGGAGGGGAAGGAAATCTTCTCAAAGTTCAATATCAGATGGGGGTACAATAACATTCCTATCGAAGAAGGAGACCGACAGAAAGCAGCCTTCAAAACGCCACTAGGAACGTACCAACCTAAAGTGCTGTACTTCGGAATGAAAAATGCCCCAGCTCAATGGACGCAATTGATGTGGCGCGACTTCAGGCCATGGAGGGACAAGTGGTTCGATCACATGGACACTTCAGCAGGCAGTTATATGGACGACTTCTTCATAGCCAGCAAGAAGACGCCTACAGGGAAGGAAGGACATAAGCAGTGCACGCATGAATTACTTGGACTGATGGCCAAACATCGATATCATTTACAACCAGCAAAGTGTCAATGGGAACAGACACAAATGGAATTCCTAGGCATCCTAGTCGAAGCAGGGAAGATGAGGGTGGATCCAGCCAAACGAGATGGGATCAGCAAGTGGCCTCGAGTTCTCCAGAGCAAGGTGGACGTCCAGCGAACCATGGGAGTCTTACAGTACCAAAGGAGGTTCATACCAAATTTCGCTCATATGGCCAGGCCCATCTTTGCCACCATCAAGAAAGGGCAAAAGTTCGAGTGGACCAAGGAAGCGGAGATTGCCTTGGACAGTCTTATCAAGAAGATCGAAGCCGATCCCCAATAAGTCATCCAAACCCTG
>WTXJ01000031.1:0-2500 GCA_022376545.1 Russula dissimulans
CACGCGATCTGTAATTTCCCTACCTCTGGCGAAAGCCAAGTAGTGGAGTAATCTGTAGTCTTTCTGTGAAACCCCATCGATGAGCCAATGGGTAGTGGAAGGTCCAATGACAACACGAGTGAAACGGTCTGATGCTGACCAGGGGTGATGCGGAATTGTGGGTGACCCGGCCTTGAGGCGAGCACAAGGGATTTGGAGTAGACTGGGGTTGAGTAGCGACCTCGAGAGTGGTGACCTTGAGACCCGATATGGGGAGATGCAAAAGCCATAAGCAAAAGTCGTAAAAGGCCCTTCAGAAAGCCCCGATACCCCGGACTGTAAACCTCGGAGCAAAGTAGTGGCCTCAGGAGCGGTGACCTTGAGTCCTGTAATGGGAAGATGCAAAAGCCACAAGCAAAAGCCGCGAACGCTCGGGTAGGGGATGACCCCCATCCAAATTCGCCTGCTGCACGGATTAGAATACGCCGCTTAGACGAATGAAAGGGAAACGCTTGTGTCCGGAGACCGTAGGTGGTGCCACGGTAGGGCGCTACCGAGTAAAGAGTCGTGTGTTGGGACTGACCCAGAACCGGAGGGAGTCTTTGTACGGGTGTGTAAGGAAGCCAGTGAAAGTCACTGGGCGTCCCGGCCTCAGTGTCTACCCTGAAGGTCGGGACGCCACGATGAAGGTAGCCTAGCTTGGGATATTCAGTTTGGCTGATCCAAAAGGGTGATGCATGCGTTGCTGATACGTGGCCCTACAACAAATGTACGGTGCTACGTGATCGAAATGAAATCGTTTAAACTATGAATTTCTTGGAGCGTCAATCCTGGAAAAAAGTGATGGTCCTACATGTCCCTCTGCCCACTTGGCAGTCCCATTGAGAATGCATGGAAAATGGTATCTACGAAAATGCGGGCCCCGTGTCTGGAAAAAGAATCGGTGGATTAAGCCCTCCGCGCGAAGCCGTGAGTAGACGCCCCTCGGGGTGGCGCCCTTTAGTGGGTACTCGCCAATCGGTGAGCCAAGGCGAACAGCGTGCTTTCGGGTTGATCATTAAAAATAAAGAGGGCCAAGGGACACCTCCTGCATCAGATACAAGCGTAACTAAAGCTTGAGTACTGTATTTGTTTACTGGACGCAAATGTAACGCGAAAATCCAGCTTTCGGGACACCGAAAACCCGAAAATCTGCAGCCTGAGATGCAGAAGGTCGTTATTACGTAAGGCGCCTATTTGCGTTACGTAATGTGGGTACGCACACGTGATAGGAAGTAAAGAACCAAGTCGTCCCTACGAATTTGGAACTGGCACAGTATAGGCGAGCAAAGGCGCCTTAAAAGGCGTCTAAACCGACTGAACTGTCAGGTGCAGGTGATACTGCGCGCGACCCTCACGTGGGATGAGCGCCTGTCGTCTTAGAATGAGAAAATGACCAAGGAACTATGACTGCGGTCCGGTCTGGTGCCGGACCGAATATACCACGGAATAAGACTATAAAAGGCGACGGCGTTGGATATGAGAACTGTCACGTCATGAGTTATGGATCTATGAGATCTGGGCTTGTCCCTCACAACACGAGGACTTCGTACGTGGGCCAGACCGTGCGACATGACGCACGGTTGAGCCTGATAAGCCTGGGGAGAGCAGAACCTCCACGTGGTGTCGACGGAAATGAAACGCAGCAGGTCGGCTGCATTCAGCTAATCCGCTCTCTCGGGATGGAGGCCCCCTTGAGCAAGGAGCTGGGAGTCATAGACCCAGTTAAGGCCACTGTCCGAGTCCTAGTGTGAACTGGGGCTAGTCAAGGGTACCTCTTGGAGGGCATTGGCAACACCTTCAAATTGCGGGGATCGCCTGAGAACTACAGATACCCCGAACTCTGGCAGGGTGTAGAGGATAGACCAGGAGAGTCTATCTAAACGTCCCTGTACCCGAAAGGGTGTTCGTGACCCAGTGTAATGACTGGTGACGGTAATAACTCTGTAAGCAGCAATGCTAGGGCCAATCGCGCAGCAAAGCCCGTACCGTATAGGCCGGCGGGTGAAGTACAACGACTAGATGGAGGTGGGGGGGGACTTGGGGAAGTTGCGTAGCCCCTTGTAACTGGCCTTACTAGCTACTAGCTTACGCGTTGAAAGCTGAACCCCCTTAAGGTATAGTCTTTTTAGTCATGTAAATGGCGGTCCAGGTAGTACTGGAATTTCTTATCTAACTGGGGAGCGGAAGCCCTTGTGTGAAACCAGAGTGAAACTGAGTGAATAATGTACAGAAAGTTGGGATTCCAGGGGTTTAGGCCCCTGGGCAGATGGGACTGTGGCTGGGCCTCTCAGCTCCGAGTCTGTGCCTCACAATGGGTGCAAAGGTTGGACGATAGGAAGTGAGGAGGCTCAAACATGTTAGACTGGACGGGGGTCCTGGGGAGTGGTGACCCTAGGCGCAAGCGTAGGCGTAGCTGAAACCTATCGCCCTAGACCAGCAGTGGGGTGGACTGCGGGCTTGCACTCTCTCGCAGGAAGAA